>MVGC01000047.1:0-83698 GCA_003589665.1 Aspergillus sclerotialis
CTCTCTCTCTCTCTCTCTCTCATGTCCCTCTCTACCCTCTATTTCTCGATTATTTTTTTTATTTTCTTCGTAGCTATGATGCCTATTTCTTCTCCTCTCGACCGCCCATCTCAGTCGTGAGCTCGGTTTCTGTCCCCGCTGTCTTTTGACAGCTTTGATTCTCCATGGCTGTGGCTGATCAGCCTTCGGGCTTGATGGATATCGCAAGGTATTCCGCACCTCCTTTGACTACCGATCTACCTTTTTTGGACTATACTAATCTGTCCAGCTCACTCACTCAGGATGAAATCCCCTTCAAACTGCGATGCGCCATCTGCAATAAGCTCGCGCTGAATGCCTTCCGTCTGCCCTGTTGCGACCAAGCTATTTGTGAATCCTGTATGCTTTCTTGTTCTGTCAACCTCAACCAGTCACAGAAACTAAACTTTTTCTCTAGGCCAGACATCACTTCCCGACACTTGCCCTGTTTGCGCTCATACTCCCGTTTCCTCCGACCTCTGCAAACCGAATAAAGCTCTGCGGACCACTCTTAAGGCTTTCCTGCGTACCGAGGAAAAGAAACGCGAGAAGGATCGCCAACAGGCTACTCCGACTACCCCGGCGGCACCGACGCCTACTCAGCTGGATACCCCTGCGCCGACCGTGACCCCTCAAGATAATCATGTGGAGGAGAAATTCGAGAAATTCGAGCCGGGTCCCGCGTCCGACAGCCTTCCGGTTCAGCAGTCCATTGAGCAGTCTGCTGAGCCGATATCCGAAGTACCCGACAATGAAACTCCAGCAGAAACTCAGGCACAGGTATTATATCTCACACTATCTTTACTGACAACAGGCTAATTATTGTAGGAACCTGATGGCACTACTCCGACCGAACAACCCGACGAGCAGAACGCTCCAACCGAAACGGCGATTACCGACGCTGACCAAGACCAATCCTCCCAGCCTGCGATGCCAAACGCCACGGGCATGATGCCAGGCATGGGAAACATGCCCTACAACGCCGGCGACTTCAACCCCATGGCGCAATTCATGGCTAACGGCATGATGAACTTTCAGAATCCTATGGGTACGTTGTCACTTTCAGTCATTCATCAAGCCAACCGATTGACTGATTCACCAGGAATACCCGGAATGACGGTGGATCCGATGGCTCAAGGAATGTTTGGAGGCTACGGGATGAACTTGAATGGCATGAATGGCATGAACATGAACATGAATATGGGTGGTTTCGACGCGGGACAGGGCTTGTATGGCGCGTGGGACACTTCTCAGAACTCTATGTGGAATGCTGGCCAAGATAAATTCAATCCAAATGCTTTCGCAAATGGTATGGGTGTCGGCCCGCTCTATGCTGGTCCCGATGGTTATCCCGGGTTTAATCTCTCCCATCAAAAAGGTTTTCACTCTAATCATCCCTATCAGAACGGCTATTATGGAAATAGCTATAGAGGAGGGTTCCGTGGTCGGGGTCGTGGCTTTTATCCTGGTCGTGGTCGCGGTGGCTTTGGTCATGCTAATTTCCAAACTAATCCTGCTTTTCAGGGTCAGAATAGTCTTGCCCAGGACATGTCGTCCCACAATGTAACTGGTGAAATAGCAGCGGATCAGGATGCCGAATCAAAGGATGAACTACCGGGTGCTGAGCACCCGACAGAAGCCTCTAAGGAAACCGCAGATGCTCAACCGGAGGACTCATCTGGAGAAACTAAACCCGCTGACGACTATTCCCTACGCGCCGCTCCGGATGACTCGCAACTCCACGGTATCCCAACCATCGACTCACTTGACCAATCCAGCATGGGTGCGATGCCTGCCGCTCCTGGACATATGGGAATGGGCATGGGAATGGGCATGGGATACGGAAGAGGGGGGTTTATGCGAGGCGGTTTTTCTGGCGGTCGAGGAGGCTTTGGTGGCCCGTACATGCCTCAGCCGCCCAATCCAGGTGTTGAAGGTGCCCCTGCTGCTCCAAGAGCCATGCGGGAAGGTCTCCCCAATACGAGTGTCCTTCGTCACCGTGGATATCAGCCGCCACAGCATCAAATGCGCGCTTCGGGACCAGCGAGTAGTGCAAAACCGACGGAAGCATCGGAAGCGTAAGATGGTTCCTCCAGCTCACTTTAATAATACTAACATGTGTAGGGTTAGCCCGACTCCCCAAGCGCCATCTCGACCCCAATCGGGGTCTAGGTCAAGGTCCCCGTCCCGGTCCCGGTTAATGGCTAGGTCGCCGTCTCGGTCTAGAAGTCGATCTCGATCACAGTCACCTTCGCGTGTTGAGTCTAATGCCCGCCACCGTCGCCATCGATCACGGAGTTATATTCCCAGCGAGGATGGTCGTGACCGTGAACGCAGACGAGAAAGGCATAGGAGATCTCGGAGAGACCACAAGTACAACGACGAGTCGGCTGACGAACATAGTCGTCGAACTCGCTCGCCCTCACTTGAATCTTCTCGACGCTCATCCCGTCGCAGGGAAAGAGACCGAGATAGAAGAAGCGGGAGACGATCTCATCGCTCTCGTCGTTATCGCAGCCGGACCCGCTCCCGCAGTCGAAGTCCAGGCCGAAATGGAGATACCGACCACCTCCCTTCTGTCCCCGAAGAAAATGGCTTAAGTCCACGTAACAAGGCATCATTATCCGGTGAAGCTCACGACCTGTCCAGTCGCCATCGATCCCGCAAGGACCGCTCTAGCCATTACGGCGAAGACAGAGAGCGAGATCGCGACGCTAAACGCCGGGAACGCGACCGCGAACGAGCTCGCGATGACCGCCACCGCGACCGTGATCGCGGTCGAGAAAGGGAGAGATTTCCGCGCCGTCATCGCTCTCGCAACAGGGACAGAGAAGGCGAAAGGGACAGGAAACGCTCCCGCAGAGATCGCACTGAATCCCCGGCTGACAGTGACTACTCCTCTCGTCACCGTACGCGTCGCGTGAAACACGACGACAAGGAGAGAAGGCCGTCAGGAACGCAACTCAACTCCTCATCGAATCCAGCTGAAGAAAAAGACCCTCACACCTTAGAGCGCGAAGCTCGAAACCGTGAGCGTCTCCTGAAGGAACAGCAGAGGCGTGAAGCTATTAATGCTGATAGACCAAGTCGGAAACGGGATAGTCGGACTATTGGTGCTCGAAGACTGAGTTATAAGTATGAGGATGAGGAGAGCGATGCCGCTAGAGCGGCGAGGGTTGAGAATGAGAGGGAGGCTGGGAGGTGGGATTAGTTCACACTTCTTCCTGTTGTTACCCGTTGGCGACAAAAGCCCTATTCTGGAGAATGGTGATTCAAGGAAGTAGCATATACACGGATCTGCCTACCAGGTATTTACGTACCTATCAACCTACTGCAATTTTCACGATATACCGGTTTTTTATGAATGGTTGGACTCGATACGGTATGGCATGATCTACCTAGGACGATTCATTGATGAAGGATAGCCACTTCTAGCAAGTCGGTCAGCTAGATTAGCTACTTACTCTGTTATTACTAGATAGAATAAAATAATAGAGCTTCAATTGACTCCTATGTCTGCCTTTCTCTTAGATGTCTCGGGGGTATACGTACCTAGGTAACTCGTAGATGTATGGACATATTTACATACAAGACCAACCAATCCAATTGTAGTCAGTAGTTGTCTACTATTCAATAATGCACACAGAAACATCAGGACACGAGTTGGCAGGAGGAAAAGCGTTTCATATATCAGGTGTATTGTACTGGATATAGTCATATATATATTTTGAGTGAACGGTGGCTCAAGATCTTCATGTTGGTCAACTGATAGTGAATGTCCTAGGATACTACGGGTATACTCACCATTCTAACCAGAAACGTCTCTATTATTTATATATGTATGGATAGTGGGGTGGTAACTAAGTAGTGCACTATGGATACCTGGGTATAACATATAACATGGAGGTGCGAATACAAGATTGGTCCAACGGTTCTAGTCACTCATGTTTCAAAACAAATCAAAGGAGGAACAGAAAACTGATGGATAGTAAGGCTCTATAAACCACAGCCAGGCTAAGCTATAATAACAGCGTGAAGAAAAATGCTATTCACAAATCATGTCTCTCAACCAATCAACCAACACAACTACGGATGAATAACTACCTAGGCGGTGCCTACTAGTAGTAGACTATAGGCACACAACGATCAATAAACAAACAGGCTAGCCCAGCTTAGCCTTAAGAGACTCAATCTCAGCCGTCAAACTCTGCATCTGGTTGGCCTGCGATGCAATCGTCTTGGTTTGTTCGGTGATTAGGGACTTGATCGTTTCGATTTCCCGCTGCATGGCATCTGCTGCGACGGCGCCACTGGTTGAAATGGCCGGTTCGGCAGCAAGCGTTGGGGTTGCGGCGCCGGGGGTGGTTTGTGGGAGGGGAGAGTGGTTAGGGCTTGGCGGAGTCTGAAGGATTCATTAGATATTGATACTCAGAGTTAAAACGGGAAGACTTACCTCAGTAACAGCCGGACGGGGTTTCTCGGCAGGCTCCTGTTTCCAGAGATTGGGCTTTGGCGATTCAGTGCCGGGCGTACGAGCGGGGCGCTCGACTGGCTTGGGGATTTCTTCAAAGCTGGAGTCATCATCGGCCGGTTCGGCTTCCTCTTCCTCATCGGCGAACTTGTTCACCATCGCTGCCATGGATGCTCCTTGCTCCTTCATCGATGGCTCTGGCCGCGCCACTGGTGTGGGCGCTGGGGTCGGCTCAACGGGATCGGGCACTTTCTTGGGCGATTCGGGTTTGGTTTCAACCTGTTTGGGAGTAGGCTCAGCTGGTTTTACAGAACCCAAGGTCTCAGTGGGCTTGTCCTCTACACCGACGACTTCCTTCAGACCCTCTCCCTCATACAAACTGGCCATCGAGATCTTCGGGGGGATAGCTTCCTTTCCGGCAAACCATTCAGATGGTCCCATGGCCGCCTTCAAACCCGTTGTCGGCGGGAAGATATCATTTTGGAACATTTCCGACCGGCGCGGCACGATGAACGAAATCGGTTCGATGAGGCTGTCGCCGACGGTTTTGTAGGCACGTGCGACCTCATTTTCATGGATATTAACACCACGCTTGGGCATAAAGGCCACACCGCGCTGGGGATCTCCTGACTTGTACTCGGAAAGGTATTCGAACTTGTCGTTCTCCAATTCGAAGTACCGGATGTTACCGTCGCTATGATTGTTAGCTCAGTTCCGGTTTTCACCATCTCATCCTTACCCTCTACCAGCAAGGTACAGACATCCAGTGCCCTCATCCCAGAACGGCATACAAACGCCCGAGATGGAGTCGAGCGTCTTGAAGCCATTGATCGGCTCCCGAGGAGCCCGCATATCCCACAGAGCGAGCTGGCGGTCGCTCATTTTCGAGAAACCGGTGGTCGCGATCCGGTCGCGCTCACCCAACCAAACAGCACGACTGTTCTTCGCGCCTGAATGTCCATTTGTCTCATGAGCAGGACGTTCCTGACGCACATCCCATATCCGCAACTTCTTGTCTCGCGAGGTGGTAACAAGGAGGGAACCGTTGGCACTCCACGACTGAGACTGGACAATATCGCCGAGTTTCAAAGACAGCTTCGGCGCTCCGGCCTCAATATCCCAGATCTTGATCGTAAAGTCGCCTGAGGCGGTTGCCAGGATGTTCTCCGCCGCAGGATTGAAAAGAACGTGCCCAATCTTCCTACACTGGTTTAGTTCGATCCTCTATAGGTCGGCTGGCTCAACTCACTTCGGATGCCCGCTCAGCTTGCCCACGGGGAAAATATCTTGGATGTCGTCCGGATCGGCGTTTGGGCGCAGGGTGAATCCCTCTGGGACCCGCCAGAGAAACACCTAATCTGGTGTCAGCTGAGTTCTGGATATCGCGTCGGAACATACCTTGCCGTCGTCGGAACCGGAAGCAATCAGGTCATCGTTGAACGGATTCCTTGTAGGTATGTTAGTCGTCGTAGGATCTTTTCACGTATCGAATGTGACTAGGAGACTCACCAGTCTGTGTCCAAGACGACCGCCGTATGACCCCGAAACAGGGGTATCCTCTCAGGAAATTTGCCTCGTTCATTCAGGGGGATAACTGCGAAAGCACCTCCACCACCGGCTTCCCAATTCACAGAGAGATAGCGAGGGTTGGCCTAAGCTATTAGGAATGGAGTAATCGAGACCAGGGGGGAGACGAACCTTGATGAGATTAGTATCCCAGGCATTGTTTGAGACTCGAAGGTTATCATAGCATTGATCCTAGGCAAGTAAGTATGCGCCATAGCATGTGAACAACGGTGTATCGCACCTTTCTGGTCGGCCGCCCAAAGACGTGTCCTACAGTTGTCAGCTTCTGGGTGGCAATGCGAGCAGATCGGGAAGGACTCACGATATTTGGAAGAACGAACAAAACGACCAGACATGTTGTAGGCCGCAGTAATGCACAGTGAACGAGATTGAAGAGTCAAAGAGGGGGGAAAGGGGAGGAGAGCAAGGACGTGAAGATAGATAATGCAGGAGAACGTTCCTTTGTCAGGCGGGCTCAAAAGTGTTTCAATGTGGTTAGTGCAGTGTAGTATGCAGATGCCACGCTCTGTCTTTGTATTACACAGCAGACTGAATCGGAGTGCGTTAATTAATCCAGACCGAAATAACAGGAGGATATAATACTTAATTAATAAAAAAAGAAATAAGAAGCCAAAGCAATTATGAATATATTTCATATGGTAATCAAATGCGTATCGATGATACGGGTGTAGAATACCACTAGTCCTAGTATGTACTAGCGCATAACCTGCTGAGTCATCCGTTTGTTTACATTTTGGTCTCTCCAGAAACAAACTTCGATCTTCAAGTCTCAATCAACCCAGTCCAATTCAACGAACTCCTTCATGCCGCTTTCTCCCCCATTTAATTTGATCTCTTTCTGTTGCCACAATTCCATTTGATCGCTTACCTTGGCTGTGGTGGACTAGATTCGCCCTCATTGCCGCTATGGAGGATGAGAATATGGTAATTCCACTCCCTACATACCAGAACTTCTATTGACTGTCGCAGAAGATGAGAGCTCCCGCTCCCAAGATGACCAGTGTTGGCAGTCTCAGGGAAATGAGCGCAGCTGGAACCAATTCCCGCTCTGGAATTCTCCCCCCGGGTTCAATTGCCAATAAACCATCCGGTTCAGCTTGTAGGTATACTGCGTTCAGTTGAGAAACAGACTAACAGCTATAGTACCATCCCGATCTAGGAACACAACTCAAACACCAGAGACAAGGAAGACCGTATCAGGAGCAGCAACGACCCGACTAGCGAACGGAACAAATAGGACCCATGGCCGGACCAACTCCTATGCATCCTCGACAAGAACCGCATCGATTGCCTCCCGGAATGGACCTTATTCAGTGACAGGTGGCCCGGGATCAAGACCAGCCTCGTCTATGGGGTTTAGTCGGCCATACTCTACTGCATCAACCGTTAACGGACGAAGAAACCCTGCACCAACAACACCCCGGGCCGCCAGCGCATTAGGTTCCCATGACGAGGAACCAAATGGAAGCATAAGAGGTCAAAGAAAGGGTACGCCACAATTTCAATTTTCTTGTTTTCACGGTTCCCCCCTGGCTGGATCCTTGCTCGGTGATTCCATAACCACTTCTCTGAACCCATTACCCAACAATCTGGAGCACAAACCCCAATCAGCGCAAAATGGATTCGACCCGTTGGCTTCAAAGTTTCCTGTCCCGTCAACTCCCCGGACTCCCAGCAAACTCATTCGTTCCGTATCCCCTTCCAAAAAGAAACCGCCTCCACTACCGTACCTCAGCAAGGACTCAAAGATCAGATCGTTTAACTATTCTGCAGGTGCCGCTTGGGATTACGAAACTAGAGAGAATAGCGCGGAAGAGTTTTTTACCAAATTAACTTCAATGATCAATCAGACCGGCCAAAATAGTTTCGGCCTGAAAGAAGCCCTTGAATTATACAAACAAAGGGGTGAGTCACCCTTAGCCGAACGAGAACTAGCTAATTTGTGTAGTTGGTGAGCTGGAGAAATCGCGGGACGACTTGACGGCATCAAACACGTCACTCCGTGTCGAAATTGAGACAATAAAATTCCAACTTGCTGCCGCTGAGAATGCGCTGAAAGATGCCAAACGAGATCACGAAATTGCGATGGACGACTTTGATAGACAGAAGCGCGTTGAAGTGGAGACGGTTAGGCAAGAAGGAAAGAAAGAGCTGGACACAGTGAATGCGCGGCACGAGGATGAAATCCGCCAACTGAAGTGGCAGTTTGAGCGGGAATTAGAGGATGAGAAGGCTCTGAGGCATCGGGAGATTAACCAGCTTACTTCAAAGACTGCTCTTGATACTCAACAGGCACAGATTGAACTGGACAAGAAGGGAAGAGAAATCTCGGCACTTCACGGCGATCTACAGACTCTAAGGGAACATTTAGAAAGAGAGCAAAAGAACAACCACGGCCTTCGGCAGAATTTAGACACTGCGAGCAACAACAGTGTTACGCTTGAATCGTCGATTCGTGCTCTGAAAGCGAGAATTGAATTCCTCGAGTCGGGCCGAGAAGAGCAATCCCAATCATTTGAGCGTCTGAACCAGCAAATGATGGACGCGCTGGCCGAAACAAATGAGACCAAGGACAAGTTAAGAAGGGAGGAGACACTTCGCAGGAAACTTCATAACCAGGTCCAGGAGCTCAAAGGAAATATCCGTGTGTTCTGTCGAGTTCGCCCGTCACTGAACAACGAAGACCCGAGCGAAATGGCACACATTCAGTACCCCGATGAATCAGAAGAGTCCAAGGAAATTAATCTATTAGGACCAGAGGAAAAGAGCAGCCTTGGGACCATCTCTAGAAAGAATAACAACTTTGCCTTTGATCGCGTATTTGGGCCTTCCGCGCAGAATGCCGAGGTATTTGAAGAAATCAGCCAACTGGTCCAAAGTGCCTTGGATGGATATAACGTCTGCATTTTTTGCTATGGCCAGACCGGCAGTGGCAAGACGTACACTATGTCTTCTCTTGATGGCATGATTCCTCGAGCAGTACATCAAATTTACGATACCGCCAGGGACCTAGAAGAGAAAGGCTGGAGGTATACGATGGAGGGCAACTTTGTCGAGGTGTACAATGAGAATTTGAACGACCTTTTGGGCAAGGCCGAGGAATTAGATAAGAAGAAGCATGAAATTCGCCACGACATGCAGAGATGCAAGACCATGATCACAGATGTCAACACCGTGCGGCTGGAATCTCCCGAGATGGTTGAGTCCATCCTTAAGAGGGCTGCTGCCAATCGATCGGTGGCGGCTACAAAAGCAAACGAGAGATCCTCCCGTTCTCATTCAGTTTTCATTCTGAAGCTCACAGGCGAAAACAGCATCACCGGTGAACGGAGTGAGGGAACCCTTAACCTTGTCGACCTGGCAGGAAGTGAACGCTTAAGCCAGAGCGGTGCCACAGGTGAGAGGTTGAAGGAGACACAGAACATCAATCGCAGCTTAAGCTCTCTAGGTGATGTTATTGCAGCACTTGGACAAGGAAAGGAGGGAGTCCACATTCCATACCGAAACAGCAAGGTATGTCTCATTACTTCATATCCAAAACACAGCTAATGTCGTCCAGCTCACCTATCTTCTTCAATTCTCGCTGGGTGGCAATTCCAAGACCCTCATGTTTGTAATGGCCAGTCCACTCCAGGCTCACATGTCCGAGACATTGACCAGCCTGAAATTCGCCACAAAGGTGCATAATACCCATATTGGAACGGCTAAGCGACAGGCTCGCGTCCGTGATTGATGATACCTACCTATAATCGTTTGTGTTGGATGGTTGGCCTTTACGACCCAGGCTGGTGTTTGGAGTTGTCGCTTGGAAACATTAAGATATCACCCTTTTGTTATTCATTTAGTGTACAGATGTGTTGAATTTGATTTCGTAGTATATACATACTGCCTCTATTTATCTCTTCAGAGCTTTGCTACTTCATAGTCTGCTAATCCACTGGAAGCCTACATGCCCATAACCTCAGCTGTTCATCGTTCCAATCACCTGTTTAAAATCCCTACCTAGGTAATTGGATGCCCATGTCCATGTAATTACATTACTGAATGGTAAAGCCTCCATCAACCCGAATATCCGCCCCATTAATCATTCCACTCGAATCCTGATCGCCAGTTAGTGAGTTGCAGGCTATCCCTGATGCATGTTAAACAACATACCTGACACAGAAAAGAAACCGCATCAGCAACTTCTTCCGGAAGTGCGAATTTTCCCGTTGGGATAGTTTTCAAGAATGCCTCGCGGACATCATCCTGTCCCCATGCTTTCTGTCCTAGATCTGTCCATGCTACTGTCGGGGATACAGTGTTGGATGTAATGCCACGACTTCCCCATTCGGATGCCATGCTGCGGGTTAAGCCTAGTAGACCTGCTTTGGAGGCGCAGTATGCCCCATGTCGCTTTAGTGCTGCGTGTGCGGCCTGGGATGCCATGTTGACAATTCTTCCTGGGGGAGGAGTGGCCGATGATTGAGTTTCTTTCAACTTGGACGACGCAGAAAAGTACAGTCCGGCAAAGGCTTGTGCACAAAGCATCGGTCCGAATATATTTGTCGTTAGGTGCTTCATAGTCTCCTCCGGGGGTGTGCTCTCCATGTCGCTTAATGAGACATATCCCGCCGTATTGATCAGGATACTCGGGAACGCGCCCACCTGATTGGCTTTTGATGGTGATGGGGAGACCATCTCCTGCTCCAAGGCGCTGAAAGCTCCTTGGACAGATTCTGGAGATGTAATATCGCATTCGTACGTACGAATCTCAGAGTCACTCTGCTTAGGCAGACCGCTGTACCTAGTCTCTAGCAGCTGATCACGCCGCGGAGCTTCAAATGGAGCATATAGAATCGCAAGTCGGGCTCCTTGCTGCCGTAGCTTGAGACCTATGCTTGATCCAAGTCCGCCTGTTTCGTTTGCTGATTAACATATGCTCTTTTTACTCATGCTAGCTTATAAGTGTCCCTTGAGTAAATTCCTACCTAAGCCGCCAGGGAGGATGGCTAGTCGGTTTGCGAGAGCCATATTTGAGTGGGTTATAGTATGTATAAAGGACGCAGAGCTGATATTTAAGGCTGCGTGTAGGTTATATATAGCGTTGACCCTTTGAAAAGGATAGATATGTTGAATGTTGGCTGGGCAATGCGACTCCAAGTTGTAAACCAATCATGCGTTTTTCCGGGCCAGATTTTTAATGTGGAGTCGAACATTTTCCAGGTAGTGATCTGCAATATCTTCCGTGGGTCTGTTATGGATATATTGTCTGGCATATCGCCGCCTAGGGCAAAACGGAAGCGATAAAGCCAAATTATGCTGGTATTTTAAAAAGTCCTCTGGGTAGTTTAGAACTGGTGAGAGCATGAAGGTTGTCTTTCATACAATATAAAAGGGTCTTTTCTTTTGTCCCATATATGGCTCGGCAGGTGGTGATGAAAGATATTGTTCAATGGCGTGTTGATACTGTTCGTGAAAGCACCAGTTCTTTTATAAACTACCGAAAAACCTCTCTATCTCCTCTCCGAGCTGTTCAGATCTTTCTCTGATTCCATCCTTTCCCAGAATACCTTCTTCACAGACAAGCCCATCCACCAGAGACAGCGGAACCCATTCAAAGTAGATATTCTTCACCTCAACCGAGACATTTCCCTGGGTACCTGCATTGCCACTGCTACTAGTACTCTCCTTAATAAACTGGTTGCCTTTAACCCCATCGCTACTCCAGGTGTTGGCAATTTCGGCCGGGTTATTCTCTTCGGCATCGTTCTCGCCCACGCAAGGCTCCTTGACCTTTTCTGTCTCGCTTATGACTAGGACCTTAACGTTTGGCGATACGTGCCTTGCACTAAGAACTGCTGGTAATGACCCAGTTTTGTTGCTCACGCCTCTTGTGGATGATATGCGGTCTGCACCTAGAATAAGAATGTCCACACCTGCAGACGCCAAAGCCGCCGAGGCATCTGTGTAAATGCTGATTTTGAGGTTCTTTCTGTCTGAGGAATGGAACTTGGCCTTAAAGTTTGAGTATATAGAGGATGCTATGCTTACACCCTCGAATAGCGGGCGGGATTCGAGAATGCGGAGTTCTAGAGTCTCGATATCGAGTGAGGCAAAAACGTCCACGACACTATCCCGGATAGTGGAACTAGCTGATAGAGTGAGAATCGTAAGAGTCTCTTTTGTTCGACCCGGTCCGAGGAACTGAGACTGAATGTAATCGACGAGGGAGCCCTTGATTTTCGCAGCCATGGATTTCCGGATATTCAGACGATGATCCAACATAGCCAACACACGCTCCTGCTTCGTATCTGCACTCAAGTCCAGCACAGTCAACTTCTCCGTCTCTGTCAAAACGGTTAGAACCGCATTCAGAATTCCAGCACCCATACTCTCCCGTCCATTCTTCCAAAGATGCCATGCAGCCATCCGAATCATTTCCCACCACTTCTCATCCAATCCATCTCTCATTTGACCCACAACGTCCCGAAAAATACCAAGAGCAATAGCAGTTAGCTCTCTCGCACCGCTTTCATGATCATTCCGTAACCGATCCAGTCCCATTGCCAACGCTTTCGCTGCGCTCGGACTCATTTCACCTTCAAACCAAACCCGTCTTAGACTCTCTCTTAACCTTGGGACACCACCGAGCGCCTCATCGTCGACTATTGTGTCGGGGTCATGCCATTGCCATTCATCATGCTCCCAGTCGATTTTAATGGCCTGCTCGCCCTCTCCTCCTTCGCTGGGATTTTTTAGTCTGAATGCGAATGGATGAACAGTCCATTCTCGACCAGCGGATGGGTCACTGAAAGTGAATGGGATTCCCTTACGCCAGAGCTCAGCCGATGACGGTGTCAGCGATGTTTCTTCGGTGAGTTCACGCCATGCTGCGGTAACTGGGTCCGGGTCGTGCCGGCTGATGCTCCCGGATATCGGCGCGAGATGATGTCTAATGTAGTCAGCAGTGATAACAAACATTCACTTCGAATCAGGTAATAGTCGAGTTGAATAGGTATAGAATTAACTCACTGATACGTTCGAACTCGGTCGCTCCGCTTAAACAATGCGACCATGGGTTTTGTATCTTGGCGGTCTGAATATTTAAAAATAAATGAAGATACAACGGCTCGTTTTTGAAGACCCGAGCAATCTGGGTGTGTTGACATGCTTGTTGGTAAGGTTGTTGTGGGTGGACTCGGTGGAGGGATATTTAGGCGTAGGCTGTGAATAAGTGATTAGAACTGATAAGTAAGTAAACTTTATCACTCTCACATCACTTTTTAAATATGGATGTCGGATCTCTCTGACCTAATGTACGCCATACGGTGTTGTTCAACGTGGAGATGTCAGTCTTTTGGCGCATAACAGGCCATATTGAAATGACGTCAACATCAACACTCGTTCATCATATACAGCTCCAACCTAACCGTCGTATACATTAACCAACGGAATTATCCACCATTTATCCTAGACATTAACCTCCAACTATGCCAGTCTACACAGGATCCTGTTACTGTCGCAATATCCAATATACCTTATCACTTTCCTCGCCCGACAACGCAAGAACATCCCTTTGCCATTGTCACAATTGCAAGGTATGTTCATGTCCGCTATGATCGCTGCATCCTCCTCTATATGCTCTTCAACTAGTATGCGGATTAGCTTACATGACTGATTCTAGAAAGCCTTTGGAACAAATTACGGCCTCACCTCAAAAGTTCCCAAAGAATCCTTCAGTATAATAGCTGGAAAGCCAAAAGAACACGTCTCTGATAATGGGGCCGGAGTACTAATTCATCGTGAGTTTTGTGATAATTGCGGGAGCTTTATTTTAGAGTATGGTGTATGTTCCTTTTTAATTGACATGACTATATATTTGCTTAAGAGGCAGTTAGTGCTGATTCTCAACAGGAAGCTGCCAAAGACCGTTTCCGATATGTTTGCGTCGGGTCCCTAGATAGTCCTGAGGCTCTTCCACCTAAGGGAGAGTTCTTTTGTCGGTACAGGGCTAGTTGGATGCCAGAAGTCCCTAGTAAGTTGTCCACCATCCTTGCGAGGATTTAGGGTTATTGATGGGCTTAGATATATTCCATAAATGGGAAGTGAAGGAGTAGGATTATGCTGAATTAAAGTTACGTCTATGCCAAATGATCAATATTGTCTTTTATGCTTTTTCACAAGCATGCACCGAGTTTATATATGTTTGCTCATCATTCTCAACTCGCCCCCATCTGCGCCCTCTCCAACGCAAGATGCGAGCTCTTCGATCTAGTCCTCCTTGACTTCCGTGGTGCGCTGGTCACATAGAAACACAACACCTGCTGTTCGACGCAGTGTGAACACCTCGGCCGTCGTCTGTCGCAGACAATGCCATGAGATCGACACATTGTACATTCAGTATGTCCATGTTGATCGCTCGGATTGACCTGATATTGTTCCTGCGCAGGAACACGACATCGACCGTATTCTTCGTCCGCCGAAGGTGCGAACAGATAGCTATTGTCGACGACGTCAAATGCCTCCACGAGAGATCCGTGGGTTTCTGAGTTGTTAATCGTCCAGGCTGACCAGAACCATTGCGATAGGCTTTCTAGAGCGCTCCAGCGGCGCATGCCTGGTTTTGACATAGGGCTAGCTGACGAGTTGTCTCCGGGAGTATTAGGTGTTGCCGTTGGGCCAGCGGTGGTATGGGCTGTGGTTGATTGATTTGTATCCATTCTGATCAGGCTGGAGGGCTGTTGAGTCCCTGTCAAACTGGAGGACGAGGTATGAAGAGAACATACTGTGCACTGCCTCTTCTGTACTAAATCACCAAAATTCCAATTTCATAAGCCGTGTAAGCAAAAAGCCCGAGAACTTAAAAAGTAGACATGTCTAAGTCTCCAGGAAGAAAGCGAAGCGGGGTATCCCAGCATTAGGTCTGCATGTATCTTGTGATAGTATGTATGCTGCGGTCAGATCCCCGGGTTATATTAGGCCTATATATCCATCCGGTTGGAGCTGAGCACAAAATGGATTCCATGAATATCAATATTAGGGGGGGGGGGGGCGATATTGCTCTTGATTTTCTTGATTCCATGCGGAATCAAATGCCAAATTCTTGGTGATACAGGGAATCTGACATTTTGTCGCCTTACGTTGTCAAATACAGACACGATAAACATTACGTCAAAGACACTTCATACTTTGATATACCCCGGACTTTGCATCCAGCTCTTTCCTGGCCACACACCTATTTTTGGCGAAGGTTCTGGAGTGCGGGATTTAAATTAAGTGTGCTGTTTGGTTTAATGGGGCAAAAAAATATGATAAAAAAAACGTAGGAGGGTTGGATTTCTCGTATTTCGTGCGTCACCTTGTCAGTATACAGTGCTGAGTAACTACTGAATATGAGCAGATATGATGATAGAGATAATTTCCAACATGACGAACGACATAATTACTGTCTAAAATAAGTGGCTTACAATAATGACTATATTCTGATGTAAATATGCTAGTAGTAGTATGCTAAACACGCTTCTCGCGAACCCTACCTAGCGGAGGGTAAATAGTAGACAAGAACCAAAATATGTGACCTCAGTTCTTCTCTTTCTCAAAGATCATCCATTCTACTAGTATATCTAACAGAAATCATAAAGAATGTCCCCTCCAACGTCCAACATATCCGACACAATCAAACAAGACCACCGTGAGATTGAATCCTACTACAAAGTCATCATTAGCACCAGAGATGCCGACGAGCAAACCCGTTTCCAGAATATGTTTACCTGGGAGCTAGCCCGACACTCTGTTGGTGAAGAACTCGTTCTCTATCCTGCTATTGAAAAGTATGTACGAGATGGTATCGAGGCTACAAATAAAGACAGGCAGGAACACCAAGTTGTTCGTGAGCCATGATATATCCATTAATCTCAGTCAAGCTAACCCTGCATACGACAGATAAAAGATCAGCTCAAAAAATTTCAAAACATGAATTGCTCCGACCCTCAATTCATCCCAGCTATAAGATCTTTAATGGAAGATCTGACCAAACATGTCCATGAGGAAGAGACTATCGATCTAGTCAAGCTGGAAAGTTCTATCACGCCAGAGGAGAGTGAGAGGTTAGCGAAGTCATTCGGAAGGACCAAGATGTTTGTGCCGTCGCGTAGCCATCCGAGTGCTCCTAATAAGCCTCCTTTCGAGACGGCTGTAGGATTGATGACGGCTCCGATTGATCATTTGGCAGATCTCTTTCGCAAGTGGCCTGAAGAGGCGCTTACACCGAATCCGTCCGTCAAGTAGAGGCTTTCGTTGTGCATTTAATAGATTTAATCATGTACTTTTAATCCAAGTCAAGCCGATATGACAAGGTTTTATTCAGGGGACTTTAGCAACTGGGTTGTAGGCCAAAAGGCATCTTAATAAACTAAGCTATTGATACTTGATGAGCCCAATAGGGCTCCTAAAATACACCAGAGCATACAACCTACAGCCTCTCTCAATGTCAAAACCGAAGATTTTGCATTATCAAAGAAAAGATGAAAAACAGAACCCTTATGTAACATTCATCTAATCTTTTTATACATTCTATCCCATACAGAACAACAAGACAGCATAGCCGGCCATCACACTGACAGCCATAGAACTATTCCTGCGGCATCTGATCTAGTTTCTCTGCGGAGCTCTTCTTCCCCTGCTCCTTCACACGCGGATTAGTCTGGGCACTACAAACCCTAGTTAGTACAACAATCTGGTCCCTAGGTACTAGGGAAGCATACGCTTTAAGCCCGCCGGCAACACGATTAGGTTCCTTGTTTCTACCTCGAACATCGTACAGGTCCTGCCGGGGTTTGTTACCACCGAGTTCATTGTTCAGGACATCTTGAGCGTGCTCCTTCGCTTCTTTAGATGTGTTTGGGTTGCTCAGGGTTCTGCTATATGTTAATTAGGGGTATATAGTAGTAAAATGAAGAAGACTGACGCTTTGTACCCGCGCATTGCGTTTACACGGTCCTCGCCGGAGGCGGAGACTTCGGGGTTTTCTCGTGAATAAGACATTGTTTCTTAATATTATTTCGAGTAAAATTTCTTCTGATCCGATTTGGAAAAATGAGGACGTTGAGAATATGATAACTCTTTCTGTCAAGCGTATGTATATACTGAATGAAGTACTTGGATTGAGACACGATGCAGATATGCAATTCGTACTTGGGGGTGATTTACTCAGAGGCAAATTGCCCGGATCGTAATTCCTGTATGGCGTCATGGAGCCACTTTGGACTTTCTAGATGTTTTGCATTGCCCCTGATGGCGAAGAGGCGGAGAGCTTGGCCCTTTGGATCAATCCTATTGATCATGTTGGGTTTCTTACAGGTCCATGAGCCTATTGCGGTATAAAGTAGTGTTGGATAGGTTGCTTATGAATTACCGTACTGTTACTCAGATATTAGGAAGCTGTAGATATAGATATGAAGAACCAAGAAGTGTATGTGCTACTAAATAAAGGCTGGGTCATATACCATCGATTGATAAACGGCAGGGCGTCCCGACCAAAGGTCCAATAAACCTAAACTCACATAACGCGCGATTTGATATCATGATTGCGTCGGAGAATTCTCCCGGGTTCTGGAAGATGGCGCCGTTCTGGATGCATATATAATTGCCGAAGTCGACCGGAATAAGGAATCCTTCCTCTTGTCATTGCTGCATCACTGTTATTATGCTGCACAGCTAGATGATTCTACAGATATTGAACAACCTACAGCTTCATCAGAAGACCATAGCCCTATTGAACGACCATGACAACCAGGGTAGAGAGAGAAGCCGATGACTCGTACGAGAGAGACAACGATGCCTCTCCAGTTCCCGGCGATGTTCACGACGACTCATACATCTTCGACACCCGGGGTCCAGAGAGTCAAATAGCTCCTGTTCAGGCGGATGAGGAGGACTACGATGTTCCCTTCCAAGCACCGGAGTCGAATTCAGATGAGCAGCTTGGTATGCATGTCCGTGTTATGAATCAGATAATTGGCTAATCATACTATAGCCCAAGACGAGAAAGATGCGATTGACTCGAATAATATCCTGAAAGGCGATCGCCTGCGTCATGCTAAGCCCATGACGCGAGGCAAGTACGATGAGGGTAAGGATGAAGATGACCTCCCGAGTAATATTCGGGAGGGTTTGTCCGGAGTGTCTGGTACAAAACGGGTGACATAAGGTATTACGGCTTGGTGTTTATATGTGCTGTAAAAAGGGCCTGTGCGCGATTTATGTACTTGATAGATTCATGATATGTGATTGCGATCCTTTTTCCTGTCTCGTCAGAATTCCTATAATTAGAATCCAAAACACGTTAATGGTCCTTCCAGGCTCTGGCCAAAAATTCCTTCATATTCGTTGTCCGTAGTTCGGGGAACCTCTTATTGAGTCGATTTTCAGTCGGAAATTGGAAAGCTCCAGCGACGGTGAGCTGGCTCACAAGTAAAGTCACCTCGAAAAGTTCATCGGTTGAATATTCGCACCCCACTGGCATCTCAGGAACTGTAACCTTTCCTCTTTGAATGGCCTCGATGCTGTCATGGACCGTATCGAATTTTTTCCCTTGAATCGTTAGATGGACTGGAATATTTGGGCATTGTACATACCGCGGACGTTCTCAGCTAAAGTTAGAAGTTGATTATATGTAATTTCGTCCCCGACAATAATGCTGAATTCTGGCCAGTCATCTTTCTCAAGTAATTTGGCCATAAATCGGGCCATGTCGTAGGTGTAAGTCATGCACATAACATCGTTTCCATCACCAGGGATGACAGCCTGGCAGTTCTGGATATTAATTCCAAAGGTAAACGGACTGAGACTTGTCCGGACATGAGGCATTCCCCAATAATCCATGAAGAAGCCAGGTACAACGCGAGTGTATTTTAGATTGGCTTTCTTGAGAGCGTCGACCTAGTCCAGATAATATTTAATACTCGGATCGATGTGAAGGAGTCTGTAGATCGTGTAAGTGAGTAGTGAGTATAAGAGTATCGAATGGCGTACATACTCTTCATTTTGAATAAATGAGTATTCACTAGGAATGAACGTCTTGGTCACATTGGACTGTTCCGCTGCTTGGATGAGATTCAATTGGGCTTGACTTGTTGCATCGGAGTAAATACCAATGGTCGAGATGAGCGTGTCTATTTGATATTGACGTATTACATTGACTAGGGATGGAACATCGTTATAGTCAATTTGTACATGCTGGATCTTGTCCAGAGTAGGGTCTGTTCAGTTTCTAGTACGGGTCAGTTTCTGACTGCGGACGAAAGATTGAGCATACATTTCGAGTTAGTACAATTACAGTGTAAGTGGAATGTTGCGATAAGACATCGACAATGGAGATTCCTACACCTCCAGTTCCTCCAGCGACTGCAATGACGGTCATGATGGATATTTTGTTTGTTTGTTGGTCGATGTTGAATGAAGAAAGAAAGGATGGGTCACGTTCTAAAAGGTCTCGAGCGCCAAGTACGCCAAGCCCAGGCGACAGTAAACATTGCAACTACTGTTACTTCGACTCTCAATACTTGACTTGACATTCGATCCTTTTCTCTTACATCTTTTATTCACATTAGAGGCCATTATTATTACACTCCTGATGCTCCTACTATCTAGTGAGAAGATACCGATTCAAAAGGCCGTGTCAGTCTATGGATATACCTTCATCAGTCAAAAGCATAGCTATATCTCTAGAGACACCAAATAACCATGCGCTTGTCGTCAAGGGAAGACGATGTCTGAGGGCTGGAGAGAGTTAGATTTGGACGCACAATGCTAACCATCTGCTTTAATGAAATTAATCGACAGTTTAGAATGGTCGTTGCCTGCCACTTTAATCACGTCATTCCGGGGCACTCTTGCGAATAGAAGGAGCGGAATTGAATTGGTATAATATTTCAGTGAGCTACTCCCAAATGCAAAGGCCCTGAAAATGCATCAAATATATATCACGTCAACCGGCATAACTTGTTACTTCCTCCCCACAAAACTATTAGACGCATCATGAGCAGCGGCCTGACTGGCTAACTTCCTCCCAACGACAACCATCCGCATCGCACATTCTGCACTCTCCATCAGCAGTCGCTCGGCTTCTTTCATTGCGTCCTCCAGCGTCATGGGCTTCTGTAGGATCGACGCATATGCATTGATCCCAACCTCATAATTCACATCAGCATCAGCTCCAATTGTTCCTGCCAACACGATCACCGGGAGCCCTTTTTTCTTCGCTCGCATTGCTACTTCGGCGGGTATCTTCCCTCGCGGAGTCTGGAAGTCGATCCCTCCTTCAGCTGTGAATATTAGATCGCAGTCGTCGAACAAGTCGTCGAGGTTAAAATATTCCATGATGGCTTCGTATCGTGGACGTAGCTCTGCGCCCATGAGGATGAATCCCGCACCAAGACCACCGGATGCACCGGTTCCTGGTGCATCGGAGATGTCAATTCCCAGTGTTTCGTGAGCTACCCTAGCGTAATTATCCAGGGCACCGGCAAGGCGCTCGGTTTGTTCTGGTGTTGCTCCCTTTTGTGGGCCATAAACTCGCGCGACGCCATTTGGACCGCACAGAACATTCTGCCAGTTACAAGCGACCTCAATGTGCACATCCTTTAGGCGTATATCAAGTCCTGAGAAGTCAATATGCGCGAGCAATGTTAAAGACTGTCCTCCGCTAGCACGTGCCAGGACTTTCCCAGTCTTGTCAGTTAGTCTCGCTCCAAGAGCTTCGAGCATCCCAGATCCACCATCATTTGTACCCGAATCTCCGCATCCTATTACAATCCGTTGCACACCCTCGTCCAGTGCAGCGGCTATAAGCTGTCCCACCCCAAATGATGTTGTGACACATGGATTTCGGCTGTGATCAGGCACTAGACTTAGCCCTGCAGCGGCAGCAATCTCGATGGCTGCTGTCTTGGGTCCACAACCCCCAAGGATCCCGTAATACGAAGGAATCGGTGCTCCAACCGGGCCGATGACACTCAAATAGCGCATCTTGCCGTTTGTGGCCATCGTCAGGGCACTTGCGAAACCCTCACCACCATCGGCGAGGGGCACTTTTCGAATTGTGGCATCAGGATCAACACGAATAATTCCTCTCTCAATGCAGTCTGCAGCAGTATGTGGTTCAATGCTTCCTTTGAACCCGGAAGGACAGACCAAAAGCTTCATTTCCAACGATAAAAGAATATATCGAAAACGGACGGATATCTGCTCAATGAAAAATGTCAAACTATGAATGGTATGTACTATAGTGGGAATACTGGGTCATTATAAATTCTCGGCCAGCGTATGGGCCGGTTCTTTGTCCGAAATGGTTGCGCTCAAGAGATGGTAACTCAGTTTAGCTGTCACCGTTGTGCTATTTTTTGCCAGGCAACAAGCACTTCCGTCTTGCAGAAGTCATAGTGGTGCCCCATCTCTTCAGCCACAGTACTAGATGCCAGACCGAGCAATACTGAGAATTCCCTAATTGCTTTTGCGGTTGCCTGGTATAACCTTCTTGAAGCTTGACTCGTCAATCGTTGCAGTCATTGTGTCGGTTAAGGAGTGATCTGCACATATTCTCCGCTAACTCCAAAGCCCTGCGGAGAATATCCACGAGGACAGTTGCCTACTGTGGCTAGTATAAAACCAGACATGTCAGGGCTGAATCTGGTTTCAATAGTACAACTGCATGTCTGCCGGTTTATCCGACTACTGCGCCGCACGTCGACCGAAAATAGAATCGACCAATGATGCAAGGTGGATATTGGAGTTGAAGTAACAACTCTGCAGGTATAGGACAGACTGTGTAGGACAAAAGAAGATAAAAAGGCCCCAAGTCACCATGAATAGCCAAAACATACGCGCGCCATTGAACTTAGTGAGCCATGTCACAAACTCCCTTTCTCCAAAATCTTCGTGATAATGATCATGACAAAAGGGCTTCTGGTGGAAACTCTGATTTGGAAGCGGTTCTACAAACCGGAAGGGATCCTAATATTGTGAGTCTATTTTAATTCTCTTACTCGCTGCGAGTGCTTATAGTCTAGGTCACTTGGGCCGGTCCCAATGATCCAACGAATCCGCTGAATTGGAGTCGACCAAGGAAGTGGGTTGCTACTGTCCTTGTTTCCTGCTTTACCTTTATCTCGCCTGTTTCCTCGACAATGGTGTCTCCGGCCTTACCTACTATCGCAAATGAGTTTAATATCAAATCCGATATTGAGCAGTATCTGGTCATGTCAATTTTCCTACTTGCATACGCTCTTGGGCCTTTTGTACTAGCACCACTATCGGAAATCCGTGGTCGTGTCGGGGTCCTGCAGTCAGCAAACCTGCTCTATCTCATTTTCAACACTGTGTGCGGGTTCTCACACTCGAAGCAGCAAATGCTCGCATTTCGGTTTCTTAGCGGCTTGGGTGCCAGTGCACCTCAAGCGGTATGTTAAATCCCTGGTTCATAGCATACATTTCTAATTGTGATGTCGCAGATCGGCGGTGGTGTTTTGCATGACTGCTGGCGAGCGGATGAAAGAGGCACTGCCACAGCGATCTACAGTGTAGCACCATTTCTTGGCCCAGCCGTTGCACCAATCGGTAAGTGAATCGTGGTACCCAATTGTATCCATCGAATTGGCAGCAATGCTAAGAAAATACTAAAATTAGCGGGCGGATATTTGACCCAGTATATGTCCTGGCGTTGGGTGTTCTGGATCGTCTCAATGGCCGACGGTCTGGTCCAAATCTTGGCCTTTCTCTTTCTCCGCGAAACTTACGCCCCAAAAATCCTGGCTGCCCGAAAAAGAAGCTGCAGCGTCAGACAGGCAACCAGTGTCTCCGCACTGAGTATGAAAATCCAGACAGGACATTAGGTGATGTTATACGGACTAATTTCATTCGCCCGTTTCGCATGCTTTTTACAGAGCCTGCTATTCAAGCTGTCGCTTTGTATAGAGCGTATCAGTATGGGCTGATGTATTTAGTGTAAGTCACTCGTTTCCAAGTCCTCTCAAAAGACTCAAACATTCGAGAACTGATTTCTTGTAGTCTAGCGTCATTCCCAATGGTCTGGGAAGGGGTGTATGGGGAGGGGAAAGGAACTGGTAGTTTGAACTATATCTCCCTTGGAGTTGGGTTCATAATTGGCCTTCAATTCTGTGGCCGTGTCCTAGACAAGGTTTGTGTGCCCATTCCAATTTTCCAGCAAGAATGCCTATCTTTAACCATATTGAAGGTCTACAAGGCCCAAAAACGGCATTACAACCACCCAGGGCGGCCTGAATTCCGCATTCCCCTCATGATCCCCGGTGGCCTTCTCGTACCAATAGGCCTCTTCCTTTACGGATGGTCAGCCCAGTACAAAACACACTGGATCGTACCAAATATTGGAGCCGCAATTTTTGCCGTCGGTCTTATAGTCTGTTTCCAATGTTGCCAGACCTTTGTCGTAGATGCATATGGACGCTACGCTGCCAGTGCCACTGGCGTAGCTGCATTTTTACGAACCCTAGCCGGATTCGCGTTTCCCCTTTTCGCTCAAAGCCTTTACAAATCTCTTGGGCAGGGTTGGGGAAATAGTCTACTGGGATTTGTGAGTCTGGGACTGGGAACTGTGGCACCTATTTTGTTGTGGTTTGGGGGAGAGTGGCTGAGGGCGAAAAGTCCGTATTGTTCTGTTTAGACTTTGCTATGCATTATGACGTTGATAGAACCGCTTCTATTCATAGAATTTCTCCAGATCATGACGATCATCTGCTGCAGGTGCGGAATTTAGATTTGACCGTAAGCAGGATATAAGACCATATTACACGCTGCTCCAATAATATCCCAGTGTTGTGCACTCTCTTCCACTTCACCTTTCAATTACAGTAATGACACCGACGTGATATTCATGGCTCCACACGACTTATTTATACCTTGGCGGTCTGTGTTAGTTTTCAAGTGCCGACGTGAAATGACAGCCCTACGCGACGTCTTTCTATTCTTGTTTCTGACTGTCTATCGGAAACTAGTAATGACAACGAGGGTAGAT
Organism: Aspergillus sclerotialis; assembly: GCA_003589665.1. Lineage (NCBI taxonomy): Eukaryota > Fungi > Ascomycota > Eurotiomycetes > Eurotiales > Aspergillaceae > Aspergillus > Aspergillus sclerotialis. The sequence goes on from MVGC01000047.1 coordinate 24,108, forward strand.
TTGCAAAGTTACAACTGCTGGAAGTACTCTCCTTTTTGGTAGAATGACTATGATGGCGATGGTCTTTTACTTGGGAAATTCTAAACGACTTGAATGGTCATAACAACGGTGATTAGCTTCGATTCTAGAGTGGTGGTATGGTCTATACATAGCATGTGGATTCGATATTCATGCAAGATCCTCAAAATTGTTGTAGATGTATTTCTAATCTATTTTATCAACTACATCCCAAACTCCAACCCCATATGTAGGTCTAAGAATAAGACGAGAAAAGACAAAGGAGAGAATAAATCAAAGCTTCCAACCCTCTCAATCCCAAACAAGTCAGGTCAGTGAGCAAAATACCTTAATAAATTTACCTTAAGTCCCCTATTTACGACGAAGATGTAATGCAATCCACCCAAAGAGCCGGTAAACTGCAATAATTCCAATAAGAATACCAACCCACTTCCCAGTCCGTCCGGTGGCATACCCATACTCTTCCAAAACGGCAGTACCACGGATTTTGCACTGCGATGCGAGATCAGACTGGTACATACAGTGGCAACTTTGGTCGCAGTCATATGAGCGGTTCTGGAATTCGTTGACCATCATCCCCTGAAAGACATATGCCTATTGTTTTATTAGTATGGATGTCCATACGAGAAGTTTGGAGGAGAAGAAAAACACACCTGGTAGTCAATGTAATGGAAAACGTATCTCCAGAATGGGTTAAGAATCTTCTGTGAAACTAAGAAGCCACCAACGGACATCCAGAGACCGTTCGCGAAAGCAACAATAGCCAATGAGATGACGAAGTTTGGGAATATGGATGTGACGAAGACGACGAGTGACTCAGCGGCGACAAGGTCAAGGAATACCCACATGATCCAGGTAAAGAAGGCTTGCGCGGTGGGTTGGAAGTTCGAGAGCCAGTAGGATACTATGGAGAAAAGGGCGGCGATGATGACTACGCGATACGTTAGAAAGAGTGTAGTTGGCCTGCATGGAGGAGGGCGTACATAGATATGGAAGGCCGATTAAAAAGTTCGCTATCATAAAAGGCAGGGGACCATATAAGCCGTTCGCTCGCTCTTTAGCGAATGTAGCGCGGTCTTCGAGGAAAGCTGGGACATAGGCTACAGCCATGAAGGACATAAAGGCAGATCCGAAGAACTAGTCCGTTAGGAAGGGAGTGAATAGAGCGGGTACAACTGAGCTTACAATAGAGTTAATGAATGGTTGAATAGACGCTTGCGTTGTGCTCAGACGTAGCCATACTGTTCCGGACAAGATTGACAATGCTGCTCTCATTAGTTTCCCATTTGATTGTCGATTATCGAAGGATTATACATACCAAGATACATGAATATGCGAATCCCATACGCGACAACGTCACGATAGCTTTTGATAAACAGGCGATGAAGAAGTGCCCACGTAATGCGCACTATGTTTGGCCTTTTGATATCTTCCATGGAGACGGATTTCCCTTCCATTCCTGAACTGATATGCTCGGAGAGCTCGCGATTCAGAGCAGCTGCTTCTGGGGAATTGGCCCACGCGGATTGAATCTCTTTGACTGGGTCTTTGGATGGACCCTTTCCTCCCCCAAAGTCAGCACTCACGATATCGAGGAGGAATTCCGCGGGATTGGTATGGGCAGGGATAGGATATCCGATGCGATCAAGATAACTTTCGATGTTGGATATAGGGCCATTGTAGCACGTTCTTCCGGCGGAGAGGAGGAGAAGTTTGTCGAACAGCTGGAAAGTCGTTGTTGAGGGCTGGTGGATACTTGCGATAATGATGATCTATTCACAAGAGCTTGTCAGGTCAAGTTCCTTTAACGGACAGAGTAACCCACGTTGTTGCTTTTAGCCAATTGCTTAGCAAAATTCATCACCTCAAAGCTAGCCTTCGAGTCCAGACCACTGGTAGGTTCGTCAAGGAACAAAATCTTGGGACAAGTAATAAGCTGGCTGGCAACGCTAACTCTACGCTTCTGACCACCGCTGATGCCCTTGCGGATGGGCGTGCCAACCAGTGTGGTGGCCTGATTCTGGACACCAAACGCCTCTAGCAGTGTTCTGATGCGTTCCATCTTCTGTCTCTTATTGACATCCCTACTCTTGTTAATGTATTTTCTTCCCATTCAATAGACCAGATGTATACCTTGGAAGGGAGAGGTCGGCCGCAAACTTCAAGGTCTCCTCCACAGTCAAAGAGCCAATCAGAGCATCTTCCTGTTCAACATAAGAGGTCATACGTTCAAAGGCTTCGGTATCGATCTTGGAGCCATTCACATAACAGTCGCCCATGACTTTGGCGCCTGACGTCGCCGAACGTCGAGAGAGGACGTTCAAAAGGGTTGTTTTCCCGCATCCTGAAGGGCCCATCAAGGCGACCAGTTCGCCTGATTTATTATTAGCGTTTCATGATTCAAATTAAGAGAGTAAATCAGGTCTTACCTTGTTGGGTACTCCCACTAATGTCGCAAATTAAATCCCTGACATTTTTTGTCTGACGATCCTTGACAGTGACAGTTAACCCAGACCAGGAGAAATCCTGAACGGTATGGTTCATGAGGAACTGATTCTTTTCATTTCTCTCCAGGTCAGTGCTGCTGACACTGTTTAGAGGGATCCCGTTCTCCATGTTGATTTCAACTCTACTGTACCAATGTTGGCAGATAACAACATCACAATGGGCGGGGAGTTACCCCTCTTAAATTTAGGCCTCCTCAAACAGAACGACTAAATCTTCTTACATGGCCATGGTCATCTCGCATTAGGAGGTACATCGGTGTACTAGAGCGGGTCAACATCCCCGACACCTACAGTGATAAGATGGGGCTAACCAGGGTAAGCCCGAAGTTCCCCGATTCCAGCCAGCCAGTCTGACTAGTGTCAAAGACGCCGTCTGGGGCTTCAAAGATCGGGGTCTTCTTCAAGAACGGTTATGTTGCCACATACTCGTCCGAGTCTTGGCTCAAGCTTCTGGTTCCCTTCTCTTTCCCGAAGCTGTCGGCGTCCATAAAAGATTTTATTATTGGACGGGGATCTCCATGATCTGCGCTGGATTGAGATTTAGTTTCCCGATAAGAGAAAAAACAAAAGGCCTGAGCTAATCTCACTGGTTAAATGCATGCAGTATGCAGTGTGATGCCAATGTGAAAAGATCCCGATCTGCATTAGTCTCCAGCTGGTGAATATGAATGGCTTTGTCTTCAAAAAAGGGATGAACTGTTGGGTCTTCCCCTCTCTACAGTACAGTCTAAAGCAGTTCACCCGAAAGAAAAAGGCCTAGGCTGGGGTGAGTTCTGATATTGAGGTGCTTGCCCCTTGCATTGAAAGGTTGTCTGTCTTTTCAATCTGAACTCGAGGCATAAAGTTATTTAATGCTTGGTTATGTAAGATATGTTGTTATGCAAATATAATGACGTCACAGCCAGCTTTCCAATCCTTGACTGTTGAAACTACATCGTCTTTCTAAATCTCTTTCAAACTATGTATTGTCCCTTCTGCTTCTCCGCTTCTTACAATATTTCGGGGAATAAAGTACAGTTTCGCTTTTAGTAGAAAATGGAACACTAGACTTAGAAAGGTCAACTCCTGGGCCACCTGGTCATTGTCTGCCATATTCCCATCATAATATCAATCCTCAAAGTCCTCTTCTCACTCTCCTTTGTTTCTCATTTTCCCTGTTACTCATCCTCTTTTTATTTCTCTAGTACATCTAGCACTTCCCACAAATACTCAAAGTTATAGAGACCATTGGGAAGTTTCTCTAACTCCAGCAGTTTTGGGCATAACACGTCTTCGCATGATTCATCCTCTCGAATAGCCCGTCTTTCGTCCGGATCCATTAGGAGCACGATTTCCAGCAGGCGATTTTCATAATCCCGACAATTCCTTGGAAATGCTTCCGAACCTCGTGGGCTATGACATTTAGTAGGTAAGAAAGGCATCGGAGATCTAGAAAAGAATCTAGTGAAAAATAGAAGTATTATAATATAATTTACAATCCAGTATTTGACCTCATATTCGTATGTGTAGGGTGATGACGGATTGAGTCTCACCGGCCTCTGGCCTTGACGATGTCCAATTAGGGTAGCAGAGGCAACCAATCAATGCCCTACGAGTACCATCACTTCCAATGCCATTTAGAACAGTTTCAGGAATATGCCAAAGGCCAAGTAAAGCAGTTTCTCGTTTTTATGTACATGAATATATACCTGGGTAATAGCTCTCTTATCACTAAAGATATAAGCTAGTGCCAAGTATCTAGCACGTACACATATATATAGGGTCCTGCTAAATCGACACCCCCTAGGATAGATCGACACTCCCACGTGACCTACTAGTCCAAAATAGGTATAGTTTAGTAGGTTATAGGGTTATGTAAGCATAAACTTAGGATTCTGCCAACTACGTGATATGACGGTGTAACGGGAAAAGTAAAGTCCGTAACCATAAGGAAGATGCCTAGAAGCGGGTAGTTAACTAACTAGTTACCTATGTGATGCCTCAGGCCCCAATCTCATTACTAACGTAATCGGTAAGCGAGTGGTCCATGTAAGCGAGTGGACCACCTCTGTATCCCATACTAATCTATCATTTTTTGAGCTCCAATATCTCAACCACCATTAGCTCAATTATAATAAGATATTAATCAAAGCTATATATATACTTCTAGAATGTATATTTCTATTGTAAGTATTTATAGGCGAATATAGAACTTGTAATACCAGTTTAAAATAAATTACTTAAAAATACAACGTAATATATTTTACCTAAAGATATATAGATATATATTATATAAAATTTGGATATTAAGATTAAATTTACTTTAATATGCCAATTTAAGAATATAAAGCAGGGTAGATAAAGTTTGGTTAAGATATTGGAGCTCAAAAAATGATAGATTAGTATGGGATACAGAGGTGGTCCACTCGCTTACATGGACCACTCGCTTACCGATTACGTTAGGCCTTATAGGCATCCATATTATTAAAAACCCTATACTTTAGCCCTAGCCTTCTACCCTAATACTAAATACGGTCTTATCCTATACCTAACTGGGACTAGTAGGTCACGTGGGAGTGTCGATCTATCCTAGGGGGTGTCGACTTAGCAGGACCGCTATATATATACCTATCTGCTCCTCATCTGGAATTTATTAAGAACCTAAGCATAATGATTGGAAATACTGCTGGAGCAACGGTTTTACATTTTTTAACCTAAAGTTATTCCAGACGTTGTACCGGTTCGTATAGAAGTTGGCAAAGATCCATTAAACTAGGTAGCCCATATCTCATAATCTTTAAAAGAGAACTGCAACATATCCCTACTATCCAACAACATAAAAGATTCATACCGAAGTCCTCCCTCAAAGCCAGACTCATTTATTCTCGACTCCAGCGCACTCGTCACGTTCGGTGTCACCGTAGCCCATCCATTCCAGAGCGCACGCCAGTAACATGCTTCAGCTGCCGGGGTCAAGTACCGTTCTCGAAACGTACTCACGCTATTATTCGCAATGCGCTCGGCTGCATCAAGGTCGTGTAACAGGCTCTCCATTGTTTCGGGCAAGTCAGAGAAATCTCGGCTCACTTCGACGTAGTTTTGATGAGGTCCTGATGAAACCAAGAGGTAGTGGTAATGTTGGATGTACTGGAGTTGATGTGCTATCACGACGGAGCGGCATGCTTGTCGATATTTGAGAGATCCGGAATAGGAGCGGCCTGGTATATTCATGTCAGCTCCCATATAAAGTAGACAGACGGCTGGTAAGTGTAAAATGAGAGTTGAAAGAAAAGGAATGAGTACCTTCAGCATGAGCAATGAACATATACCGACAATGATCCTCCATAGTCAAGAAATTAGTCTTTCGATTCCAGACTAACTCTTTCACGTCACCCCAGGACTTATTGCGCGCAGCATCCAACAGTGCCCGCCGCAGTTTAGGAGCAAAACTCAATTTCCCTCTCCATACTAGCTTTCTCTCTTTATCAGAGAAAGCTAACCCGGTTTCTGTCGTCTTGACCCGATCAACGGCTTGACCAAAAGGGCCAATATTATTACTCCAGTGGCCCCAGGCCCAGAATCCAAAATCCGGCATGAGCCACGCAGATTCTTCGGATATTTTTCTGGAGAATGCCCAGATTGGATGACCAACGCCATTAACGTCATCTATCTTGTCTTCTACCGACAAGATGAATTCAATGTTCGGTATGGTTGTACGGTCAGGGGATGCCGAAAGCGCACGAGAGATAGACGAGAGTGTAGCGACGATTTTGCGCCTGTTATCCTCCCCCTGGGCTCTGGTGGCGATTACATAAAGTTCGCCATTGTATATCATGCTTTGGCCATGCCATTTTCTAAAGGGGTATTATCTAGATCTTCAGCAGATAGCCCCCCACGAGCTTCCCAGTACCTAACACCGCGGAGAATATCTTGAAAGAGGCCCGGGAAGGAAGTTTGGCACTGGTCTTTATTGAGACTGAGGTTGCGGTCGTCTCGTCCGTATTGGAACTTCCATTCTAAGGGTTGGTTTGAGGCAGCAGTGGAGTTCACGCAACTGAGACATTCCGAGCAGTGGAACGACGCCGCCGACTGACAAGTGCAGTGTCCCGCAGGGATGATTTGAGTTATAAGCGGGTGGACATTATCATGGTCTGAGTTCATTCCAAACCATATTGTATAGACCAAGGAGCCTAATATGAAGACTGCAATTGTCCATAATATCCGCTGGGTGGAGCAAACCCTGACTTTTGGACCAGCCATGCCCGAGGGTTGCTAGAACAAATACCGGTTTACATACAACTAGGACCCAAAGTAAATAAAGATGATCAACGCTCAAATAGAGATGTAAGGATTTAAAAGACAAAAGATGCGGCAATTTGCAAGTAGGTCCATTCCAATAACGACATGAGCTGGATCCTTAATCGAGTTTGGGGCAGGAAGGAAAGAAAAGATATAAAAGGAAGGAAAGATGGAAGTCCCAAACATGGCGCCATTACGATTTGCGCATCATTGCCCAGTTCCCACCGACAGGATGCGAAGTCTCATAAACATAGCCTTATGGTCCATATGCTCGTGCTGTGGAGGAGCCAATCTAGTAAAATCTATATGGTAGATCCACTTCCGCTTTCAAACTCGATAAGCGCATACAAAACAGCCGTAGAGCCTGTAGTTCACCAAGCGTGGCGTTTTTACCAAGCATCTCATGTCGAAGGTTAAGATTCAAGGCCTCGCGTGAAGGCAGCTGCCAAGTCTTGCCTTGCCCGATGTTCTCCACAGCTCCAATTAACAGGGCTGAGCAAAAGCCCACCTATTCCTAAAGCAGAATCTAGAGCGCCAATCGAACACGTAAGTCGAGACAGGTTTGGCACATGGCGATTGGAGAGAGAAACGGGAAGTGACGATCACGGAAAGGAACGATACACAGTACACAGTTTGGTGGTTTGGTAGGTAAATAGGTAAGAAGGAATGAGAAACGATAGTGTATGGATGGCTGCAATGGGAGAGGTTAAGGTCAGTGAAATTTTAACAATTCCCATTTTTGATTCTTTTGCATGGCCTTATTTGAAAGCCTCAGGCAGAAAAAAACACTTGGTTGGTGATTGATGCCTGAGGAATCAATTTTCCGAGGGGATCTCACGATCTCACTTTCCTTCCATCAACTCCGAACCGCACGATCAATTGCTATGGGTAAGATACAGTGACATTTACATAACAACACGATTATGGGAACAAACTTGGACAGGACATGCCATGTCACTGAAAATAAATAGTGACCATTATCAACGAGGAGGCCAATCTAGATCATTTACGGATCCTTGACGTGTAGCTGAGCTGCATTGTTGATGTGGTGAGGCGGATATCATTCCAAGCAATCATTGGCCGTCCAGTACCTACCTACTTATATAAGATATTCTGTTGTTGCCAAAGACCACATTGCCGTAGTTTAGAATGGTAAGGAACTGTCGATAGTTAAATTTGGTACAGCCCTAATCCTACTGGATATGGTGGGAGTACATCGGTAATCCCACCCAAGCTTGCTCGTTACGCTTCTATATGAAGCCCTAGAAATGTCCCTTACTGTTTTATTCGAAGATTATGCAGTGTACCTTGATAACTGTGGATTAAAATCACCCACGCTGTTCGTGGCCAGGACTAAAGGATTAGGGCGAAATCACCCACGCCACTTTCACCCCCGCACTTTCGCGGGTTGACTCTTCCTTCTGCTTATACTGGATATTCTCCACAAGTTACTACAAGTCTTCCAGTCAATACAAATTCCTCTTCAACTGTTGCTTTTTGTGTCATACCATCATGGAATCGATCGCAGTTGTAACCGGCGGAGCAGGGGGGATCGGACTCGCAATCGCCGGAAAACTAGCCCAATCTCATGAGGCCGTATATATAGCCGACCTTCATCCAGAAAGACTCTCCCGAAGTCAAGAATACAAAAGTCTCGTTTCCGAAGGTCGAATTCGTGCCTATCACTGCGACGTCACTCAATCAGGAGACGTGATGCAAATGGCTAGCTTCATTTCAAGCAAAGGCAAGATTCGCACCCTAATCAACAATGCGGGTGCGACGGATTGTGGATCTCTGCAAGAGTTGACGTCAGAGAGCTGGCGACGCGAAATCTCGTTGAACCTCGACGCTGCGTTTGTGTGTTTTCATGCGTTTGCTGAGAAACTCAAGTTGAACCGAGGGGTGGTGGTAAACATTACGTCTGTTAATGGGTTTTCGGTTTATGGAAATCCAGCATACAGTGCTGCCAAAGCCGGTCTAATCCACTTTACGAAGTCAATAGCAGTGGAGTATGGGAAGTTTGGCGTGCGGGCTAATTCTGTGGCTCCGGGAACGGTTCGGACGTCGATTTGGAATGTGAAAATTCAGGAGAATCCAAAGCTGTTCGATGATATCTTACAGTTTTATCCTTTAGGACGTATTGTAAATCCGCAAGATGTTGCGGATGCAGTGATGTTTCTTGTAAGCGATCAGGCTGCCGCTATTACTGGGGTTTGTCTGCCCGTCGATTGTGGGTTGACGGCAGGACAAGCGCCCATGGCTCGGACACTTACGCAGTCTGATAGTTATTAGGTAGGGGTGATTTAGGTATCATATTGCACAATCCAACCTCCGCTCAGGATGATGGTGGCATGATTCTTGAGTCAAGTGGAAAAAGGAAGGACCCCTTAAGACAAGAGAATCACGCTAAAACGGGGTCCAATAGAATAAGTAAAGCCACATCGTCCATGGACAGAAAGAGAGAAACATACCGCTAGGTAGTTATCAGCATCAGATTAGGTATTCTCGTAGAAGTGTTCAAACAAGGAAGGTGTGCCTGGCAGGTTGGGACTAGGAGGAAATGGTAAAGAAAGACACCAAATCAAAACTAATTTATTCACAGATCTTGAGGCTGATAATCTAGGTACATGAATGTGCCATGATGTGGAGGACGGTATGCATAATCAAGATATGAATGTAGTTTAAAATCAGCTACCCGACAACAACTTCGTCGGCGCTCTTGATTTCTAGACCAAAAACCCAACGTTAACTGCTATGCTGCAATATGGAGGCGATGGGTCGGTGATAGTAGTTGAGTATAAAGGCAGCGATGTACGAGCTTCCGCTGATGTCGAATGGACCAGAGCCTCGCTCGACTTCAACAGCTGACTTTACTCCAAAGGCCGTCCTAGCTGCTGACACAAAATTCCTCACCAGGATGGGCACGCGTCTGGAGCTGGTGGGCGTCTCCGGTTCTTGACCCGTAGATGGCCGCAAGGGACTTCCTCCATGGAGCTTCTGTGAGCAGTGACGGCCCTGAAAGTAATCTCCGTTGCTTCCTGGGAATGACCCGGGTTCTATAGCATGTTGACTAGACGTTCCACGGCCCATAATGTGTATGGGCTGTCGGCTTCAAGCTTCTTCTATCACCCGTCTAGTGTAGTATGGTATATCTCCTTTGCCTGGAGTGGCATGCCAATGCGGTCGCGGATGATAACATAGTTCATGGTGGCTTTGAGGGAAGTCTTGGTACATGGTATCGGCTTCGTCAAAGTGGCCCTGCTTGAAAAGCGACTCTGCGAAATTCTTGATTATGTAGGATTTTGTCTCCTGACTGGAATAGTTTGGATTGGTCTTCATTAGTCGGGTACTAAAGCTTTGTGATGGCTATCGGAACAGACTGACATCAAACATTCAAATCGCCAGTTTCGCTTTCCGCATAACCCTGCTTAACTGCTGCAGGAACCATCAGAGGAGCTTGTTGAGAACCATCTTGCAAATGGGCCTGCTGAGGCAAAATTCAACATAATAAGTCTTTGCTCATTGAAGACATGCAGAAATTTAACATAAAAGGTTGTGTCATGGAGTATGTAAGCAAAGTACTGTGTGTCGGAGATATCAGCTTTAAATAACATCTTGAATTCAGATGCCAGATCCCAAGTGTTTTACTTCTTTTGAGTCCACCTGCTCCTTCCTAGTTGCTCTGGGGTATTGTAGCCTCCTTGTGGATCGGATGGTCTGGATACCCCATAAATTTTATAAAGATCTGTGCGCTCTGGAGAAGGCGCTTCCTACTCTTTCCGCGCGTATCTCGTGTCCAAAAAGCCCCATGCGTGTCCTCGAAGTCGAGATCGGCTACTGATTTCCATATACCGTAAACCTCATCTGGAGGCAATGGAATCTATATGAGTAATGTAGTCAGCTATATTATTTTTTGCATAGGTGAAGCGATCAACCACAACCGGGAAGTCTCACCATATTGGGGTATGACCACATGAATGTAAAGCTTGCCGTGTTCGGAGGCCTGTCAACATGGTACACTCCACTTGGTACGACGGTGATGGAGTCGGCAACGAACAGCTTTCGTTCGGTCTTCCAGTGCAATACGCTACTACCTGGGAAGTGGCCACCGACCTTAACAGCAACAAATTCTCCTCCAAAGAACTCAAGATTCTTCCCCTCCCATAGCTCAACGGAATCGCCACTCCGCATAACCCACTGCTTATCCTCAGCTGCGAGAAACACCTTGCAGCCAAAGGCCGCAGCCCAGTGAAGGCAGGTGGAGTAGTAGTGTGGGTGGGATATGACAATAGCGGAGATGCCACCAAGGTCCTTTATGTGCTGGACAGTAGCATCATCAATGTACGTGATGCAATCCCACAGAATGTTACCCTTGTCCGAGCAGAGCAGGAAGGCTCTCTGCCCAATAGCGACCTGTGGCTGCGTAATAATACTAATTACACCCGAGTGAAATTCGTCCTGACGGAAAAGATTTGTGTACCGTTTGGACCGCTGCATCTCGCGGAGGGTCGTCCAGGTTTGGCTGTGCATTATGTTTGTCAGGACAGGATAATTCGTCTGGACCGAGGCTTGCCACTCACCCACTGGCAGGCACATATTGGCGAGGATCATCGCAGACTTTACACGATTTGATTGATCGGGTGTCATACTGGACACCACACATGCCACATATCATAAGATCCATGGCTCCTAAAAGTAATCTTGTGAGAAGAGAGTCTTGGTTGGCGATCAAAACTACCTACTCGGGTCCTAGCTGGATATAACACTGGGATAAGAACTTTCCAATCGATGCCTACAGTTTCAATTTCTAAGATTTCCGAGGCGAAATAGGGATAACGATGTAATTCCTACCATATGACGATAGAAATAATGAGTAGACCGCTGTCAGTCTTATATTTGTGAGTTGAATAGATCGTCTTGTCCTAGTGCCGTATTCCACAAATCTATTCCCACTCTTGTGTCGTTTCCGACTTGCTAAGAGCTCCCCCACCCTCATCCTTTACGGGTGTGGAGTTATTGATCCATTCTGCAATTGTCGCTTATCCGATGTCTTTAGGGATTAGATAAGTCGGGCTGTACGGCTTAGTTCGTAAAGTTCGAAACAGCATTGCTCAAAATAGATCAAACCCTGGGACATTTCCGCTTCACTTTTCACGTAATAGGATAATATATGTACTGTATTGCTAGGCACGCTTGAAACTTGGTATTCACTATTCCTTGATCGGCACTAAATGATCGGATTTGACGGCGACGTGGCTCGTCGCTAAGAGAAAACCATGCTTGCTGATATAGTACCCGCATTTCCATTGCTGCGGAACTGTGATGACCATCAAGTCTGCAGGTCGTTGTTGTTGAAAACTCTCATCATATTGGAGTCCTTCCAACAGTCTGGATATCATCGACCCAGTCGAGAATAATCGTAATCTTGAGGAAATTTCATTACACATGGTCTTATATGGCGTGATCTCTGTAGATGAGAAAACAGAGGAAGCAGTTGCATATACAATATCGCGAAATGAAATAGAACGTTGGAGATGTAGGGCTGTACTATGACCATCATAACACGGATTCAAATGGTGAAACCTGTTTGAGATCGTGTCGCGGCAGCTCATAAAAGACAGGGTGTGTTGGCTGTGATGCGGTCACAACTCCTGCATAAATTCCCAAGACTTCCATGTCCGTTCAGAAGTCTACTTCAGAATATCATACTATTCATCGAGCCACTTCGATGATGCTTTACCACCACAGTTAGCAACTCCCACTCTCATGACGTTCCGGATTTGTGCGAACAGGGGAATTCCCCACTCTTATGCTATTTCGTGGCCCACGTCTGTGGAGTCGCCTATTTATTCCGACCGGCGCGAGTAAAGGCGGGGTATAATCCATGAGGATAAACAGGATATTGCGTGTATGAGGGGGTCGCAGATGCATAGCATCACTCTAACACAGATCATTCCTCGATTCTTCCGTGCTGTGGCCCATCTAACATGACTACTCGAAACTGGCAACAGGTAGCTGCGGAGAAGCGACTGCAGCAGGAGCGAGCCATCATTACAATCTCGAACATCCTCACTCCTGAAGAGACAGAACCAGATATCAAGGCTCAGAGTATTGTAAAGAAAGTGACCGATATCGACGATGTAGTTACGCTCACCGGTATGTTGGCTAGTGGTGAGGTGACAAGCGAGGATATTACAAAAGCGTACATTTTGAGGTAAACCGTGTCTGCAGAGCCTTGATTTGACATTATGCTTACATACCGGGTACAGGGCCATCGATGCCCATAGGACGGTAAGATTATACTGCAAATCCCCTACGGCTAACACCACTAACCGAATGACAGACAAACTGGCAAGTCCACCCAGTCTTCTGATCCATGTGATGGGAACCGGTGGCTAACGCAAGCATCAATGCAGCTTTACAGAAGTTCTATTCCATGAGGCAATCGACCAAGCAAAAAACCTCGACAAGTACCTGGCGGAAAATGGAAAACCCATTGGTCCGCTACACGGGATCCCAATGACTCTGAAAGACCAATTCAACACCAAGGGCCATGATACAACCCTTGGCTACACCGGACGGGCATTCAAGCCCGTCTCTGAAGACGCAGTGTTAGTGCAGATGCTGCGAAAGCTCGGGGCAATCATTTACGCCAAGACAAATCTTCCGCAGAGCATTATGGCAAGTATTACATGAATCTGGCTCGCTCAAAACAGCCATTGCTTACAGGAGGTAGTGGTGCGAGACAGAATCCCCTATGGGGGCTAACATGTCACCCGAAGAACGAAAGGTACACACCCGGAGGTTCCACCGGCGGTGAAGCATCTCTGCTGTGCTTGAAGGGAAGTATACTCGGTTGGGGGACCGACTTAGGTGGTAGTATCCGCATGCCAGCGCATATGACAGGTCTCTATGGCTTGAAGCCAAGTGTAAGAACGTTACAAGCGTTCCAATGCTTCTACTTGATCGCTCACGCTGCGCATATAGAGTGCCCGTCTGCCTTATTTTGGCATACCCGTCTCAACCGAAGGCCAAGAGCATGTCCCGTCGTCCGTTGGCCCTCTCGCACGCTCTTTGTGCTCGGTATATGCAGCGGTTCGCGAACTTATCCTCTCGCAGCCATGGACCAAAGACAGCCGCTGCGCGCCGATCCCATGGCGAGCTGATGTGTATGAAGGGATGCAGGCTCGAAAACTTACCATCGGTGTTCTCATGGATGATGGGGTAGTACGGCCACACCCCCCCGTCGCGAGGGTAATGCACGAGGCTCTGACGAAACTAGCCAACGCCGGCCACGAACTCGTTCCCTGGACTCCTGACCTTCATGCCGAGTGCATCGAGGTGATGGACTTATTCTATACTGTTGACGGTGGCAAAGATATCCGCCGTGACGTCTTAGCGGGAGGTGAACCGTTCATTCCACATGTCGAGAATTTAGTGAACCGCGGTAAAGCTATTTCCGTGTATGAATACTGGCAACTGAACCGGAGGAAGGCGAGCCTGCAGCAGGCTTATCTTGAGAAATGGAATGCTATACGGTCTCCTACCACTGGACACCCGGTTGATGTCCTGCTAATGCCCGTTATGCCACATTCCTCCGTGCCTCACAGAGCATGCCGTTGGGTCGGATATACCAAGGTATGGAATCTACTCGACTATAGCGCCGTAGCCCTACCAGGCGGGAAAGTTGAGTCCTGCGATTGTGAGGAGTCTTGGGGTCACGTAGCGAGAAATGAAATGGATGAGTGGAATGTGAAGTTGTGGGAGGACAACAAAACCGAGATGGCGGGAATGAACCTCACTGTAGGCTTACAGCTTGTTGGGAGGAAGTTGGAGGAGGAGAAAGTGCTAGGGGTAGCCAAAGTCCTTGATGATTTGCTATGGAAGTGAAGTGAGTGAAGAAGGGGAAGATAGAAGTAAGCGGCGTGACTTGAAGTGAAAATGATGCCTGAGGCAGGAATATTGATTGACTGACCGCCTAAGGCATCATGATTTATTCTGTCTTCTTAGTGAATCTCAAAGGTTCCCCAAGTTCCATTCCAATGTCATAGCATAGCTCCATGGTTTCCCATCTCCAGAGCCCAATTCGTGATTTAATTGGACAAGTCCTATCGTTATGGCCAATGTATTCTTGGACTATCGGCCTAGCTTCTAGCTTTTCCCTCACATCATCATCATTATCACTCTTATCACCCCATCTTTGCTTCCTTGACAATACCCCCCACCCCCGCAACTCTCAGCATGTAATTTCCAGGTGCCAAACCTGATTATTGAGGGCTCACCTTCGGCATTCTAGCCGATGTTTCGAAGAAGGAGGGGCTTCGTGCTGTTCTCCAAAGGACGAAAACATATATTTAAGTTGGATGAGACTCGAGAGTCGACGGATTTAAACACCAATTTCTTGAGAACCGTATCTTACTACCATCGAATCTAAGAAAATGTTGACACCGTCTGCCCCTCCAATTTTGGACTTCTCACCATTCTATGGCGGAGACAGCGAAGCGAAAGCGAAACTGGTCGACAAAGTCCGTGAATGCTGCCTCTATAATGGATTCTTTCAGATCACTGGTCACCATGTACCCTTGGAGCTGCAACATCGCGTAATGGAATGCTCCAAGCGATTCTTCAACCTCCCAGTGGAAGAAAAACTGCTGATTGACAAAAGTAAGCATTCGCATGCTTGGTGAAAATTGCTTTCTAAGCGGGATGGTAGATACAAATGATTTTAACCGCGGCTATGAGCTCCTTCGCTCACAGATGCTGGAAGCTGGTACCGGCCCTGAGCTTAAGGAAGGTCTCTACATTGGGGAGGAAATAGGGAGAGACCATCCATATTATTTACAGAAGAAACTCAACAGCGGCCCTAACCAATGGCCCCAGACGGTTCCGGACAAAGAGGAATTTCAGAAGACGACCATGGAATACTATCATGCCGTCTTCGAACTGGCCAAGGATGTGCTAGGTGTCGTGGCTCTGACACTGGGAGTCGAATCCAGTTACTTTGAGCCTTTGACTGATGGGGCTGTTGCTACAATGAGATACCTGCATTACCCGGCACAGCCAAAAGACGAGGACGAGAAACTTAATCGCGGCATTGGAGCACACACTGATTTTGGCTGCATTACTCTTCTTCTCCAAGATGACGTGGAAGGATTGCAAGTTTTGGATGTGCCTACTGGACAATGGCTTGATGTTGGCTCCCTTTGCGTTTCTAGCTTTCACTTTCTAGCTGTGACTAATGTGTTATATCCAGGTCAAGCCTGTTCCAGGAGCCTACGTCGTGAACCTGGGTGATCTCTTTATGCGCATGGCGAACGATAAGTATAAGTCTAACATTCATCGAGTGATAAATAAATCGGGCAAGGAACGATACTCTATCCCATTCTTCTTTAGCGGAAATCCGGATTACACCTGCGAGTGTTTGCCGAACTGTCGTGAGCCTGGAGAGGAAGCGAAGTACCAACCAATCACTGTCCAGGATATGGTGACGGCATCATACAAAGAGAGCTATGGCCGGGCCGAAAAGTACAAGCACGACCTGGCGAAAAAGAGCCTAGGTGAGACACCTGCTATGACTGCGATTAAAGCTTAATGGCCTGTGCACTGTTCAGATTGATGCTTTCTGGTCTTCAATGTATTTTAAGTATGCCTTCTAGGCTCGCTATGATCAGAATGTCACACAGCACACATATAGTAAACATGGTACACAGACTTGTAGTTGGATCTACAGGACTTTCATATGTGAGGGCCCCGTCGATGGTTAGGAGACCTTAAGATTCAGGAATCGATGAACCTCTCTTCGAATACGAGTCACGCCTGTTATGCTTTACACCTCGCCATTGCTTCTAGTGTAGGCTCGAAAGTGGGTAGGGTGGAGAAAAGTGGGAGAGCCCATTGATTTATGAAACATGAACATTCTGCGGTATATCATGTAGCCTCTTCCGCCATGGAATTGTCGATTGTTAGGATGAGAACCCAAAGCGTTAGCTAAAGTAAACAGCACAATATGAGCAGGTTCTTTACAGCCGCTGAAGGTATGCCTGTCAGGTCTGGAAACGCAAGCAATATCTGATGGGAATAGTCGCACAACACAGCAGAGAAGAGAGTTGTTGGGTTATTCTTTACGGAAAGGTTTATGATGTAAGATTGATATTTAGTCACTACTTTCCGTGCTCCTGCTTACTGAATTTTGAGGTTACCAATTTCCTGGCCAACCATCCAGGGGGAGCGCAAGCTATTTTACGGGTTGCTGGAAGAGATGCCACCGATGATTTCGATCCTATCCATCCTCCCGAAACTATAGAAAGTCTCCAGTCAGCAATCATTGGCTCAATAAAAATGACTACAGAGCTACAGCCTTCGGGCCAGAGCAAGAGTTCATCTCGAAAAGTCGATGTGCAGACTCTTCTTAACCTGGACGAGATTGAAGAGGCTGCCACTCAGACTGTTAGCAAGAAGGCCTGGGCGTACTACTACTCTGCCGCCGATGACAAGATCTCAAAGAATTACAATACCCAAGTATACCGGTCAATCTTTTTACGGCCGCGGGTATTTATCGACTGCCGAACTTGTAGCCTCGAGACTGAGCTCATGGGCCACAAAGTCGGACTCCCGATCTATGTCGCTCCGGCAGCAATGGCTCGCTTAGGCCATCCTGCCGGGGAAGCAGGGATTGCAGAAGGATGCCGGAGCTTTGGAGCCGCCCAGATAATCGCCAACAACTCTTCTTTGTCACCAGAACAGATTGTTGCGAAGGCATCTCCCAGCCAAGTGTTTGGGTGGCAGCTCTGCGTACAGCTCGACCGCCACGCGAGCGAGAAAATGCTGCAGTGTATTAACCAATTGGATCCGATAAAGTTTGTAGTTCTAACGCTTGATGCGCCTGTATCTGGGAAGAGGGAGGACGACGAGAGGATCAGTATTGCTGCGAATGGGGTGGGGAGTGTTAGTGCACATCTATTTGCCGGAACAGATCCATCTCTCACATGGGACAAGACACTCAAGTGGTTGTCAAGGCACACGAAGAAGCCCATTGTCCTTAAAGGCTTGCAGACTCATGAAGATGTGCTAATAGCGGCGCGATATACGCCTTTGGTAAAGGCAGTCATCTTGTCGAACCACGGTGGTAGGTCTCTTGATACGGCGCCTCCGGCAGTGCATACCCTCCTGGAGGTCCGGAAATACTGTCCACAGATCTTCCAGAAAATGGAAGTTTGGGTAAATGGCGGTATTAGACGAGGCACTAACGCTGTTAAGGCATTGTGCCTGGGGGCAAGGGCTGTTGGCATTGGGAGGCCGGCTCTTTGGGGTCTCGGAGCCGGAGGTGTACCTGGTGTTGAAAGGACATTACAGGGTGAGTTATCGGCTCAACTTGGAGCAGTGCCGTTGTCGATATATTAATATTGCTCGCCCCTAGTTCTCTCGGAAGAGATGCAGACCTGCATGCGCCTTCTTGGGGCCAGAAATGTTCTGGAATTGGGACCTCACCTGGTAAGGGTTCCTCTTGCTTTTAATATATGTGTTAGCTAACTAGTCCGCTATTCCCTAGGTTAACACGAGGCTGGTGGAGCAACAGATCTATGACTTTCCTGCAAATATAGTTGTAGAAAGACCATCGCAGGTGGAAAGCAAGCTGTAGCTACTGTGAATACTCAACTTTTACTATAGGACCCAGACGGAGATATTGATCTGCACGATCATAATGGTCCCTGCAGACATCATTAGACACCTGACTACCGTCATCCTGTTACAAAAAGACGGATTTAGAGCATAGTTCAAATGTATCATCTATAGATCAGAAATAGCATATAACATAGTAGACGGGTGAGTACTTTACAGCGTTAATTCTGAGTGCTCGCTTATTTTAGCCACCCAACTCTAGAATATCCTAATTAGAATTGAAGTTATTATGGCCACTGGGCTCATATATATTCTCCTTATAGAGATGTAGCGCGACGTGGACATGTCGCTCAATGTTAGATAACGTGTCTTGCAGTATCTACAAACAGCTGCTAATAAATAAAATAGAAAACAGTGTCGGCAACCCAAAAACTTAAAGTCAGACGCACTTCATTAGATCCAATCACTTAGGCATACTACCTGCCTTCTTTGGCATAGGGGCTCCCTTAGGCGGCTGGTTTTGCTTTTTAAACTCGTCGCACATCTGCTCGAATGTTACCCATTCCACTCCTTCGTGCTTGTTGATATACTCAATAATCCTGTAGTGCGTCAGCTAATGTCGGTCCATCAATCGGGTATTTTAAGCACTTTACCTTTCATGCATGAGTAGCACATGGGGCCGACCTGACACGTCGGGATGGATTGTCATTGGAAACACAAACTCGTCATACTCCCGGTAGAAGTAATCGAAATGATCCTTGGCATCTCTCATCAGCATGCTGTTTCTTTCCTCCGCGGTGAATTGCGACTACTAACCTTCCAGATATCCTCGACGTCGCGCGGGTTAACCCATCCATGGCTATTGGCCGCGCTTTTAATGAACATCATAGGCGGAAGGTCATCAATGTACCAGCTACCAGGGATTTCGACTAGTCCGGTCTCCTGCCCTCTGATTAAGGGCTTCATCCAGGTCTCCGCCTTCTTGGTATAATCAATCTTTGTCCAGGTATCGCCAGTGCGCAGCCAATACATTTGGCAGTCATGGTGGGAAAAGGAATGGTCGTATTCAATTCCGTAGTCGAGCAAGAGATCAACCATCTCCGCACTGGTCTCCCACCAAGGTGCGACGATTCCACGAGGTGGCTTGCCACAAAACCTGGACACCATTTTGTATGTCTTGTCGAGAATATCGTGCTGTTGGTCCTTGGACAAGCATGTAGGATTCTCATGGGAGTAGCCATGTAGGCCTATCTCATGGCCAGCATCGCGGACCTGGGCGCATTCCTCCGGGAAAGTCTCCAGTGAGTGGCCCGGAATAAACCAGGTGGCTTTGATATTGTGTTTCTCGAACAGCTCCAGTAGGCGTGGCGTTCCGTGATGTCCCGCCCATAGACCTGAGTTTGGCGATGCCTTCAACAAACATTCTATCAGCCGAAGTGGATGTGCTACTTACCTCGACTTATGTCGCTAACACTGTCTTCCCCACCATAGGAACCCAGCCAGCCAGCCACTGCATCGATGTCAACACCGTAGCCAACGAGGACGCGTTTCTTGCCCATCCTAATTTTTTTGTTGCTTGATGCGGCAGAGGTAGTCTGAGTTCTGTTCTCGATATAAAGATGCCCGGCTAGGAGCTGATGCAGACAAGCTTGTTTACAGACGACTGGACTGATTGGAATGACGAACCAGGCGGGTGTTTCTCGAGGGGTGTAGGGCCGTTGAAGATACTATTATACTCCGTACTCCAGTAATAAACAAAATCCCCAGTTACCCGACAGGTTTTCCCAAGAGTGGGGGTGGGGTGGTGCCCCGTGTAGGAGAGGCGCATACATTTACAACTGCTTACAACAAACCCCAAAGCGCGATACTGAAAAAAGCAGAACAGCCCACATCTATCTCTAAGTTCTGAGCAAAACCAACCACAAATTCCTGGAAGCCAAGACACTGCTAGGTTGAAATAGTACTCGGTATCATAAAATCTTGCAAAAAGGTTAAAAAAAATCCACGTCGGCAACAAAGCATCCTTATTCTTTCGCCGACCCCTGTTAGGCATTGCTTCCCATATTCTGGACAGGACAGTATACCTAGGTAGTGAACAAGTCCGACTGACCCTTTGTGTTGTTATAGTAAGGTATACGTTGAACCAAACTTTGGCATTGGTTTGTTTTTTTGAACAAGCTAGACAAGGTTATGTTCGCTTGAACCGCGTTCTTTGGTCAATAAAAGCCATATAGAACCTATAACAAGGCCCAATTACTTCGGAATCTCGGTGGCCTATGTTAAGAGTAGACAAGTTATCCACAAAATACTCTGATGGTGGGTGTCGTGAGCCAATAATGACATTAACGCAGAAACTGAATGACCATCATTGGATTCAATAGCATTATCCAGACGTCGGACTCTCAATGTAGTCAGTAAGTACAGGGCTCTCATTTAGGTAGCAAGAAGTATCCTATAGTGTACTTTTATTCAGCGTTGGACTTCACATCTTGAGAGCTCAATAGGAACTCTGTTCGGGACTTTCGATATAACAGCGAAAACGACATGATACAGATTGAACCTACTAGAATCACAAGGCTTAGCCACAGTAAATAAGTACGAAGCCCAACATTTCAGACTCACCACTTCCTGGAATCTCGCGAGAATAACACAGAACAGGTATTCTTCTCATTTCGGATATTAATGCAATAACTGGACCAGAGCCTGAATCCGGATAAGGTTCTGCAATTAGAATAAAGAGCGAAATCAGAAATTCCATGCTCATGTTATATGGCCTGGAGTCTGGATTAATGACCGTCCAGTTCAATAGGAAGTATCTTGCCCAGTCGTGCGTTGTTCCAAAAGGGCGGAGATGAATATCTATTGGGGGACCAATGCCATGATAATATATATTGGAAGCATCCTAGGCTCAATGGCTTCATGTATGCTTTCTGACCCCATGCATCCCCTACAGTCCACAAAATACAGAGTCGATTGTGGCCAGATCGAAATATCCCTCAATTGGAATTTATTCGCGTTTGACAAAGTAGACGTTCCATATAAGCATGGGTATGGATATAGCGTGGACTGCGATGGGACTTCCATCAGAAGAGCTGATCGGTCTTGCACCACGCAAGTCCATATGCTGAAAGTTCCATTCTCCAACTTCGATCAGACAGACAGTGGAAATGAGGGGAAACATCCCACTTTCGGGATAAACCAAAGCCCTGTTGCATACCAACGGATGCTATATTGACAGAGGACGCCAGGAACATGTGGCGAAGTATTTCCTGTTGATGGAGAAAGAATATGAGGATAGATGTAGAGAAGATGAGAGATGAGGCTGGAGATAGAGAGGCTGACCTCGTGACCGAGTGATGCCTGAGGCCCCGAATGGCCCTCACCCGTTAATTCTCCATTTTCCATCTTTAGTTCTCGACAGTCTTCTATAGCCAATCACTCACATTTGGAGCCATTTCCTATCTTCCAATTGATAATGATGGCATCCGAGACTGATCATATGAATTTGTTTGCGCCGGTTAATTTGCAAATCGGAAGCTTCATCCCTAAATCCTCGGCGGTTATGGCCACTTGGCTACGTTTACTACCCTGCAAGAGTGGGGGGAAGAGAGGGGAAGCTGTCTCTGATTTATAAGTAACGGCCTACATTGGTCTTGAAATGGTGGGATGTTGCCACCATATACATTCACTATCGGCGAGTGACTCTATCTGTGAGCACTGAAGCGTGTCTACGAGTTATCAAGGCTGCATTGTCCTGTCATTGTTATTCTCAGACACGTGTCAACTGTTGGATTATTGCTCCCATTGTTTCTTGTATGTCGAAAGGGTAATCAAGAAGGCACTTGTTGATATTATGCCTGCGATATCTTCTTTGCAACCTCTTCCTTCGCCGCCCCCGTCCGATCCTGATAGCGCCAGTTCACCCAAGAGCTCTTCCGAGGAGCTTGCATCTCTAATAAATTCGACATACAGTACCTCTGATCTTAATTTTTTTGTCAATGGACGACCCGTCAAGGTGAAGAACCCCAATCCAGACTGGGTTCTTCTCGATTGGATTCGATCACAAGATAACCTAAAAGGCACAAAACTAGGGTGTGGCGAAGGTGGCTGTGGTGCCTGCACCGTTGTTCTACAAGTTGTTGAACCGGACAGGCAGGTCAGACATCTGGCGATCAATGCCTGTCTCTATCCGCTCGTTGGAGTTGATGGCAAAAGCCTTATCACCATTGAAGGAATTGGCACAGCGAACCAACCACATCCATTACAAGAAAGAATTGCTAAAATGCAGTACGTTATTCCATCTTGTCGCCTCTAGGTGATCATATCTACCGCTGCGGCGGGAAAGTGCAAAAGCAAGAATTGGGCTGAGCTCTGACGATGACAGTGGCTCACAATGTGGTTTCTGTACTCCTGGAATTGTCATGAGCCTCTACGCTCTCATTAGAAACTCTTATCGGAACGGCGAATTTCACATTACTCATTCAGACGTTGAGCTTCAAGGCCACCTCGATGGAAACTTGTGCAGATGTGTAAGCCCCTGCGCTTTCCCTGTCCCATGAAAATGGTATGGGTAAAGGGTTGTGTTGAAAAGTACTGACGTCCCTATAAGACTGGCTATAAGCCAATTTTTGAAGCAGCACGGACCTTTATTGTAGAGGATCTAAACGGTGTCGTTGCTGGAACCAACAACGATAACAGGAATCCTATGCCAAGCTCCATTCCGTCCTCCGATGACTTCGATGACGCTTTCTCCATGGCCAACAAACCTGTCTCATGCGGCCGCCCGGGTGGCTGCTGCCAGGATAATTTAAAGACATCATGTTGCGGTTCGGTTCGGGATCCTGGGAAGAACACATCAACCGAATCAATGGGGACCCCCATCTCGGAACCGAAATCCAAGATTCTCGTTCCATATGACCCGTCGGCAGAACCGATCTTCCCACCTTCGCTATGGAAATATGAACCGCGACCAATCTGCTATGGTGACGAACGAAGGCTTTGGTTTAGACCGACAACCCTACAACAGCTTGTTGAACTGAAGGCCATTCATCCCCCAGCAAAGATTGTCGGGGGTGCAAGTGAAACACAGATTGAGGTCCGCTTTAAGAAGATGGGTTACCAGGTCTCCATCTTTGTAGCAGATATACCCGAGCTCAACACATACAAAGGCCCTGGTCTTCACACTCAAGCGGAGCTCAATGATTTAAATGAGGTTTGTATTCCTGGGAATCTGTCATTAACCAAAGTAGAATATCTGTGCCAGAGCCTATACCAGAAACTCGGGCATCGAGCTTTTGTCCTCGAAGCACTCCGGAAACAGCTTCGTTATTTTGCGGGGCGACAGATTCGGAATGTTGCCAGTCTTGCAGGGAGTCTGGCCACAGCGAGCCCCATCTCCGACTCTGCGCCCGTGCTTTTAGCAGCCGGAGCGCGAATATCGGTCACGTCTCAGTCAAAAGGGACATTTGATATCCCAGTTGCCTCTTGGTTTCTCCGCTATAGGACAACCGCGTTGCCAGAAGACGGTGTCATCACTCAGATTGTTATCCCTCTACCGCCGGAAGATACACGAGAAGTTACAAAGACCTACAAACAAGCCAAGAGGAAGGATGACGACATTGCCATTGTAACCTCTGGCTTCAGGGTAAGGTTGGATCAGGATGGTCTAGTCGAAGACTGCGGATTTGCCTACGGCGGCATGGCCCCGACCTCCGTGATGGCTGTTGAGGCACAGCAAGCAGTATCCGGTAAACGCTGGGCAGAGGCTGCGACACTAGAAGCTGCAACGACCGCTCTCCTCAACCAGTTTGGGCTCTCCTACAGTGTTCCCGGTGGCATGGCACAGTACAGAAGAGGTTTGCTCATACTGGTTTATGCCTTTGAGTGACTAGACTAATTCATCCAATAGCATTAACAATTTCGATGTTTTTCCGGTTCTGGCATGAGGCTGTCCATGAACTCGGTCTTGCAAAAGTTGACCCGGACCTGATCGACGAAATCCACCGCAATATATCCTCCGGAAATCGTGATAATTTTACTGCTTCCATGCGTAACCGGGGAACTCAGATAGTAGGAAGACCGATCCCGCACTTGTCTGCATTGAAGCACTGTACCGGCGAAGCTGAATACGTTGATGATATGCCGCGACAGCATAACGAATTGTTCGGTGCGTTAGTTATGGCCACAAGGGCCCATGCCAGACTGGTCACCGTTGACTACACAGTCACGCTTGAGATGCCTGGGGTTGTGGGATATGTTGATAAGGACAGCGTGCCAAGAGATGCAAACCTGTGGGGACCGGTGGTGCGCGATGAACCCCTTTTTGCCGATGGCATCATTCATTATCATGGCCAGGTCATCGGGATGGTGTATGCCGAAACCGCTCTTCAAGCTCGAGCAGCCGCCGATCGTGTTGTAGTCGAGTATGAAGACTTACCAGCAATATTCACTATCGACGAAGCGATAAAAACAAATAGCTTCTTCAAGCATGGCAAGCAGCTTAGGACAGGTGATGCAGTGGAGGGGTCTCTTGATAAGGCCTGGGCTAAGTGCGACCACATCCTTGAAGGCACGACAAAAATGGGTGGTCAAGAACACTTCTACCTAGAAACAAACGCGGCACTTGCTATACCGCACGCCGAGGACGGCTCGATGGAAATTTACTGCTCTACACAGAACCTCATGGAGAACCAAGTTTTCGTAGCTCAAGTCTTGGGGGTCCCGATGAGTCGTGTTAATATGCGAGTACGTCGAATGGGTGGGGCCTACGGGGGTAAAGAATCAAGAAGCACACCAATCGCTATGTACATGGCTCTTGCAGCGCGCAAGGAATCTCGGCCCGTACGTATGATGCTCAACCGTGATGAGGACATCGCCATTAGTGGCCAGCGACATCCGTTCCAGGCTCGGTGGAAGGTCGGCGTCGATTCCCAAGGGAAAATCCACGTTCTTGATATAGACATGTATAACAATGCAGGCTATTCACTTGATATGAGCGGGGCGGTCATGTAAGATGGCCCGGCAAATTCATCCTTGCTTGGGCTGGTGAAAGATTACTAACCAAACCTACTTAGGGACCGCGCGTGCACTCATGTGGATAATTGCTATAATATCCCCCATGCCTGGATCCGCGGATGGCTCTGCAAAACCAACACTGTCAGTAACACAGCATACCGCGGATTTGGTGGTCCACAAGGCATGTACATCTCTGAGAGTATTATGTACAAAATTTCAGAGGCCTTAGATATTGATATCGATGAGCTGCGCCTTCGCAATCTATATAAGGTGGGCCAAAGGACGCCTTTCCTTCAAGAGATCACAGACGACTTCCACATTCTCACTATGCTGGAGCAACTCTCTACCACATCTGGCTTCGAGAAACGAAAGAATGCCGTCAAGGAGTTCAACGCAAAGAACCGATTTAAAAAGCGAGGAATATGCAGGATCCCTAGTAAATTTGGCTTGAGGTACGTCCTGTGGCCCTCGTTCCCTACATTTCCAAGTCTCTCCTATTAATCTACACCAGTTTCGCGACGGCCCTGCACCTAAACCAGGCTGCAGCCTATATCAAAATATACGAGGATGGCTCTGTGCTTCTCCATCATGGAGGAACCGAAATGGGGCAGGGCCTATACACCAAGATGTGCCAAGTTGCAGCGGAAGAACTGGGCGTCAGTGTTGACGAAATATATACCAAGGACTCACAGTCAGACCAGACCGCGAACACTTCACCGACGGCGGCGTCTTCTGGAAGTGACTTGAACGGACAAGCCGTCAAACATGCATGTGATCAACTAAATGAGCGATTGGCGCCATATCGGGAAAAATATGGTGTCGATGCGCCCGTGTCGAAGATTGCCCATGCTGCATATCTAGATAGAGTCAACCTGGCCGCGAATGGGTTTTGGAAGATGCCTCGAATAGGGTACGAATGGGGCAATTGGAAAGATCCGAAGCCTATGTAAGCGCATAACTTTTGCTAATTCCGCTGATAATGTTGGCACTAACAGGTACTGACAGGTATTATTACTTCACTCAAGGAGTGTAAGTATTATTTTCCGGAACTTCAAAACATCATATCGATACTGACTATTTTCCAGTGCGATTTCAGAGGTGGAGCTGGATACCTTGACTGGGGACTCTACTGTTCTGAGAACTGACCTCATGATGGACATCGGACGTTCTATCAACCCGGCTATTGATTACGGTCAGATTGAAGGGGCCTTTGTGCAAGGACAAGGTCTGTTTACGATGGAAGAATCATTATGGTTAAAATCCGGGGCATTATTTACAAAAGGTCCCGGAAATTACAAAATACCAGGTGAGTTGCTATTGATTTTGGGTATGACTTTACTAACGCCTCTAGGTTTCTCCGACATTCCTCAAATATTCAATGTTTCGACCTTGCAACACGACTCGGACGGGAATCAGATCAGCTGGGACGGGATTCGCTCTATCCAGAGCAGCAAAGGGACGGGGGAGCCTCCACTATTCTTGGGATCGACCGTCTTCTTCGCTCTAAGAGAGGCTGTAAAGGCTGCTCGAGAAATGAACAAAGTGACCGCCCCCTTGATGCTCGATGCTCCTAGCACAGCTGAGAAATTGAGGTTGGCTGTAGAGGATGACCTGGTTCGCCGAGCTGCTGTGAAGCCTAAAGAGGGTGAAACAGAGTTTTTCATTAGGATTGAGGCATAGTCAACGACAGCATCTTCAGCTATAGCTCAATGGGTCAGGACGCGCCTGAGTAATCTAGGCTATAGGAATTTTCATCCCCAGAGTCAAACGCCAACTGAGGGCATTTGTAGACCGACACTGAAGTCTTTCACTTACAAACTGAATGATATAGAAGCCGTTGTGCAGGGATATCCCAATGCTGCTTAGTTATATCCTACAACCACGTAAGTAGCTTTCTTTATTAGAGACGGTGTCAATTATCCCTTGTCCATTTCCATAATTATTATATAGATATTATTTGTGATAGATTCCTGAATTCGTTACATCTTCTCTATAAAAGCCTTCTTATTTACACTATATAGCCTAGGATTTACTACCATTTCGTTACACCTCCATCTACCAGGATATCGGTACCAGTGCAATACCTGTTTCTGAGTCAATAGTGATCTCATTGACTGGCATTCTGTGTGTCAACTTACATGCTTGCATCACTCGCGAGAAAGACACAAGCGCCTTTGATGTCATCTGGCTCAGCTACGCGTTGGCTCATGGTTTCATCTTTCCATCCATCAAGGAGATGGGGAAATGGGGCAGTCATTGCGGTTCTCACGTAGCCTGGGCTAACTGAGTTCACTCGGATTCGGTACTCATTCAGCTCTGCAGCGATTGGTGCTACCATAGCCCTGACAGCTCCCTTGGTGCCACAGTAGGCTGTTGACCTCTGAGATCGAATAGCCATATGCGATGCAATGCTGGCCACAAGGATAATACTTCCACATTTTGTGCCGTTCGCAATCATTGCTTGAGCAGCTAGCTTTGCAGCAAAGTATACGCCCTTGCAATTAACATTGTACAAGCGCTCAAAGTCCATCTCATTGGTATCAAGGAAATGGACATTCCTGTTGACTCCTGCGCATGCAACTAGGATATCCAATTTTCCACCAAAATCAGCCTTTACAGAAGCAAACCCCTTTTCCAGACTAGAGAGCGATGTGACATCCACGATGTAAGATCGAGCTTTGACCCTATGTTTCGACACAAGGTCTTCGAGCTCGGTACCAGATGGGCTGATCAAGTCAAAGATGGCAATTTCTGCACCTGCTTCTGCGAGACCGTCGGCAAATGCCAGCCCGCAACCTCTGGCACCACCAGTGACAATGGCCACACGACCTTGGAGTGAGAACTGATGTAATATTAGAATCCCTTGTAACGGTATACTGTTGTAGTATTGCTGACCTTGGACATGATTGCCGTGAGAAGCGCGGCAACAGGGGCCTGGTCTTCAGAACAAGACCCTAAAGTTGAACAACGGACAGATTGAAATCGCGAGGCAAATGAATTACTATTGCAATATGCAAGATAGACTCGAATGGAGTATTTTACACCAATATGTAGTCGCGCATTTCTCAAATATTTTCCGGCTTCAGCGGTGACCAAAAGATTTCCATCTTTCTTTCTATTGTCAGGTTGCCGTATTCTCGCCACTTACGCGGCTGTACCCGAGTAGTTTGGATGCTAATCACCCCCGTTCATCGGTCGTGGAGCTGTCTCCGCATGCTCGCTAGCAGCTGCCCGCCCAAAAGTGGGAGAGTGGCTTGTGAAGGCTCAGGATGGCAGACCATGAGCTCCATGATTTCTTCCTTCCTAGCTCGAAGGTATCCATCCCCTCGTCACCCCACATACTTTTCATTTCAGAGAGAGTCTAATCCTTGTTGTCGATAGACCCCGGAAACATTATTAGTGACTTGGTGAAACTCTGTTTCAAGAGTGGAGGAAGAAGCCCATTTTTACCCTCACTCTTGAGCAAGAGTCCTACTAGTCTACCCCACAACAACAATCTCAACCGGGCGCAACTCGTGTCCGGGCTCAGATTGCGTTTTCATTATCGACCCGTCGAACTGATAGATACATGGTTGTGCCGCTATATTTTCATTTGGGAATCTGGATCTCCGCATTTCATTGCTAAAGGCTTGCATTTTCTTGTGCATCTTATCTTTTATTGTACGCAGGTTAGAAACTAAGATCGGTGCCTCAATTTTCTGTACCCAAATTATTCATAAATTTATTTCAGGCTGGAGATGGCAATCCTTTCGTCGGCCAACGGTCAGAGTAACGGGAGTACCTCGACTGCGGGGGAAACTGAAACCTACGATGTTTGCGTTGTGGGTGCTGGTCCAGCCGGACTTATGCTCAGGTATGCCCCTTATGCACTCCTTGGAATGGCCTTTAGCTTACAGCCTCCCAACAGTGTCATAGCTGCAAGACTAGGGCTCTCAGTCAAAGTAGCTGACAAAAGACCTGACCAAACCGCCGTCGGCCGTGCTGATGGCATCCAACCTAAAACGATTGAGACGATGCAAATGTTGCGCATATGTGATGAGCTTATGCGGACTGGGGTGAGGGTTCATGACATTTGTCTGTGGAGAGGATCACAGAGTGATATTATTCGTCGTACTGGGCGCGAAGTACATTATCCTGCCGCTGTTGTCGACGTGCTAGAACCCTATATCCTTCTATGTCACCAAGGTATGATGGAGAGTGCCTTCATTGATGACCTTCGAAAGAGCGGCGTTGAAGTCAGCCGTAACCATACATTTACCAGTGTTACGTCGCACTTAGATGATTCAAGTAGCCCGCTTCTCATCAGGTGTGATAAACCCAATGAACGGGTCAGCGTCCAAGCTCGCTATTTAGTTGGCGCCGACGGTGCACACTCTCAGGTCCGCAACCATATTCCCAACGCAAATAACCACGGCAGCCCCTATAGCTCTGTATGGGGTGTTCTAGATGGTGAATTAGCCACAGATTTTCCTGACATCTGGAGCAAGACGGTTATCTTCTCAGAGGAGCACGGTTCTGTTCTGTTGATACCACGAGAGCGGAACATGACGCGTCTATATATCGAAATGAAGTCTCCGGCCTCGCCCAATGACCTCACTCAACAGTATGTCATGAAACAGGCGAGACGCGTTATGGCTCCGTACCAGGTGAACTGGGTCTCGGTAGAATGGTTTGGAAACTATGCTGTTGCTCAGCGTGTAGCTGCGCGATTCGTCGACCAGACTGCCCGGGTTTTCATCGCTGGAGATGCGAGCCATACCCATAGCCCTAAGGCTGCGCAGGGTATGAACACCAGCGTACACGACTCCTGGAATCTTGGCTGGAAGCTCAATTTGGCTGCACGAGGCTTTAGCAAAGATGGTGTTCTTCTTCAGAGTTATGAACAAGAACGGAAGAAGATTGCCCACGATCTGATCAACTTCGACTTTGAACATGCCAATGAAATAGCAGCCGGCGATGCAAAACGCCTGGCAGAGAACTTCCGAAAGAATACAAGATTTATTTCGGGTATTGGAGTTGAGTACGGACCCAGCGAGCTTAACAAGGAATTCGAGGATGCTACCGGCGGCAATGCAAAACCTGGATGCAATTTACCACCTGCCAAAGTCACCCGATATATCGACGCATGTCCTGTTGATATTCAGCTTGACATCCCAATCTTAGGCCAGTTCCGAATTTACTTTGTCATTCCTAATCTTACTGGCCCTGGTGGAATGCCTTTCCTTGGAGCTTTTGATCAAGCTGCCACCGCCCCGTCATCTTTCATCCATCATCTTACCAAGGCTGCTGAGACTTCATATAAAAATAAACCCCGTGCCCAACGTGCTGAATATGTCTACCTTCGACCGGAGCGGTACACTGTAGTTAGCCAACTTTTTACATTTGGCCTCATCAGTAAGTCTTCTAACTTCTTTGTGGCACACATGGTTATGTAAAATCATGGCTAATCCATGTATCAATAGCATCAACTGAAAAGAACGAGTTTGAGCTTGCCCAACTCCCGGCAATCTTTTCGAAGAGCAGGTGGACAGTGTATCTTGATGACGTATCATACCTAGATAGGAGAGGGCTCTCATGCACTCAAAAGTGGTTGGGCCCTATGGAGAGTAATGAGGCAGCCGTTGTCATGGTCAGACCTGATGGATACATCGGGGCAATTAGACGCTTCAAGGATGCAGGAAGTGAAGTTGGTAAACTGGCAGCAGAGTGGATTGATTCCTATTTCCAGGGGTTCCTTCAGATCCCTGCTTACTAGGCCACGAGTGCAAATATCAACTTCGTAAGCAAAGTGAAACACGAGCTTAGCGCTGGCTAACAACACAATAGACATATTTGTGTCGGAGTTCGCTATATGTACAGAAATGTTTCTGTGTGCATATCGAAAGCACGGTTCGCAGTATGGTCATGGAGACATCATTGATATCCGAACCATCTGCCATTACAAAGGGCTTAATTATACATTACGAAACCTCCCCAGACTAGCTGAATATTTATATGCTGGCGTCAAACAAATTCCAAGCCATTAATGCCCTCTATAGTTATAGAGTAAGCTATTATCACCATAATACCATATCTTTTAGATTTACACGTATTTCAAGGTCGCAGAAGCGGCTTTCTATATACCATTCCGAGCCATCTCTGATAACCTACAACAATTTTAGCTGGGGCTGAGGATCAGTCTCTGGTAACTTGGTTAAGTTAGCTCTTGAAAGGTACCCTGGATATCCCAAAGAAACCATGCAGCTTGAAAGTGGGGGTTGGAAGAGATTGCCCTAATCGATAAGAACCTGCACGATTTGATCCCAGCCATGACACACCTGATTATCATGACAGATAATGGGCGTTGTGCGAATAGGGACCGAGGAGGCTAGGCTACGTTTATTCCGGAAAGTCCGTTGTTTCTTATAACCCATGCTGACCCTTGTCAGTCGTAGAGTCTGACTTCACTATATTTGCAAGCCCGTAGCTTGAGCTACGAGCCAAATCACTCTCAACGGTTTTCTCTTTGTTCCCCTGTCTAAATCCCATTTCCAATATGCCTGATATCACGGAAGCACCACTCCCCAAAGAAACCATCGCGAAGAAACTTGAGCATAGCTCTACCGCTAGTTCTGTTGACCCCGGTGAGACTCTTCCGGTCGAAGACTCCGCTGTCCGTGATTTTTACAGCAGTGCGGTAAATGAATCATATCGTCTCAAGTCCGAGTTGATTGCTGAGCATCTCAGTGCAATTGGCACTGGAAGGTAGGTTCTATCCCCGAGTAACGATCCCATCGCCATGGAATGAGTCTAACGTTGCCAAATAGATTCCAATGGTACCTCTTCGCAGTCAACGGCTGTGGCTGGATGGTAGACAACTTCTGGTCTCAAGGCATCACCGCGGTTCGGCCTCCGGTCGGTAACGAATTCACAGACATCGGCCGACTTAGCTTTAGCTCTGTGGCATACTATGTCGGACTCATCATTGGCGCCTTCCTTTGGGGAACCCTTGCAGATGTCATCGGTCGTAAACCTGCTTTCAATTTCACTATCCTCTACGGGGGTATCTTTGCATGTGCCAGTGCTGGCGCCCAGAATTTCACAGCCTTTTGCGCTTTGTGGGCTGTTATTGGCACTGCTGCTGGTGGTAACGTACCGGTTGACAGCATCGTGTTCTTAGAATTCATCCCACAGAGCCACCAGTGGCTCCTCGTGACACTCTCTGCGTGGTGGAATCTTGGTCAGGTTATCGTTTCCCTCCTAGCATGGGTGTTCCTCGCAAACTTTGCCTGCTCCGACCCGACCAACTGCACTAGACAAGATAACATGGGCTGGTAACTGAGCCCCTCTCATGAATAGACCTAAGCTAACTACCTTACATGCGACATGTTATGATCACACTGGGCGGCGTTGCGATTTGTCTTGGCCTTGTCCGTATCCTCATCTTCAAAATTCCGGAGTCGCCTAAGTATCTGCTCTCCCAAGGCCGGGATGCTGAGGCTGTCACCGCTGTTAACTACATCGCGAAATTTAACCGCAAGCCACAAAGCCTGACGCTTGCAATGTTGCAAGAAATTGACAACCGTGTTCGACGCCCATCAACTACACTTCTGTCAGAGGATGGCGTCGATGAGGTTGTGGCTACACCATCAAAGCTGCCCTTGACCACTATCCTCAAAGAGAACTTCAAAGATTTTAATTTTGACAGTTTTCGTAAACTATTTTCCGGTCGAACTATTGCACGGCATAGTGGCGTTATTTTCCTCATTTGGCTTACAATTGGCGTCGCTTATCCTTTATACTTTGCCTTCATCCCTTCTTATCTTGAGCAAAAGGCCGGCTACTCCGCGAATACCTCTTTCAACTATACTTATATGGTCTACTGTGTCGTCTCATCTGTTGGCATTGTTGGACCCATCGCCGGTGGATTCCTTGTTGAGACTCGATTTGGTCGAAAATGGATGATGGCAATATCGTCGGTTTTGACTGGCGCGTTTCTTTTTGCTTTCACTTCTGTTGGGACGCAGGCCGCAGATTTGGGATTTCAATGTGCCACTGCGATTCTTGGGAACTTTGGTATGCCATTGGCTTTCAATTCTATTCGCATCGCTAACCGGGGTTGTGTTCAAAGAATACGCCGTTATGTTTGCCTTTACCCCGGAGTCTTTCCCAGGGCCTGTCCGTGGCACCGGAACCGGGATTGCTGCCACGTTGCTCCGTTTGGGGGGTCTTGCGGCTTCATTCGTGTCCACGTATGGTGGTTATACTGCGGTGCCCATTTACGCAAGTGCAGCACTTTGGATGTTTGTCGCGCTTCTCTGCATTGCATTACCGTATGAAACACATGGGCATGCTTCGATCTAGTTGTTGGTGGTATTTTGAGCTGGAATTAGGCTTGATATGGTAGCAGAGAGTTTTCAGAACAGGTTTCAGGGCATTTTAGTCAAGGTAAGGTGGCTAACAATAGGAAGTGCATCGATGAATGCTGGTGTTTTTAAGAACCTTATGCTACTCTAAGTTTTGGACAACTACTACTGAATAGTGACGGTGTCCTTGTTATGTGATATAAATTCTCGGCGATAGTTAGGGAACTAAAGTTGAGTTTGTAGGTAATTTTCTGTCAAATATACAATTCTGTCCACCCAGTAGCTTTCAGGAACCTTTTTCAGAATGTGTCTGCAAGCATGTCACTTATGCTACTAGGCCAGAGGCCGCAACTTGGCAGTAGTCAGTCCTTGTACTCCAACAGTGTCCCCTACTACTTACAGCGAACAATACCGTGTTGAACCTTCTAGCTTCTCTAATTAGCATGAGAATAATCCTTCTCCACCAGCATGTCTTCCGACGCCTTCCTAATTCTCACAGCAAAACACCGCTTTAATTGGTGCTTGGATACATATCCGTTAACTGCTGTGGGTTTAAGTGAAAGACTGATAATGAGTAATATATCCCCCACTCTTGATTGCTGATCCTCCAGTCTCGGCTGCCCAACACAGCTCCCATCCCTATTTCTCAATAAGCGCCTAAGGTGGGAGGATGAGCAATTCCCGGTTTGCCTACGGGCACTCAAGATCATCGGCACCATCCACTGTTGCTGACCCATAGCGAAGCCGGATGGGGGAACCCGCAGCAAGGGAATAGTATTCAACAGATGACGATTAGTTTGAGCATGGTATTTGGCCAACACTATTTCTATCGAGAAGAGTGTCCGAAATGAAGACAATAGCATCTATCACTACAATCTCCTTTTTTCCATTCGAACAATCCTTTATTCTCACGCCGTCAGAAATTCAAAATGCCCAGAATTACCACTCCCCCACAGCCACATATTGCGCTCAAGGACACCGTCCTATTCAGTCCTCTTAAGCTTGGAAATCTCAACTTGAAACATCGGATCATTCAGGTACGTTTTTGTGGGCTTATATAACCGCCCTTTGCTTCTTCCACATATATCTCCGAATAAAGGATTGTTTATTCAAAATACAGGCACCCAACACGCGCATGCGAAGTGATACTGAATCTCCGGGCGTTCACGTTCCCGGCCCGAGAGTGGCTAAATATTATGGGGACCGCGCAACTGATGGAGGTTTACAGCTCACAGAAGCTACAGATATTTGCTTCAGAGCCAGCGGCTACCAAGGTGTCCCGGGAGTATTCACTGACTCGCAGCTGAGAGGATGGCGGAAAGTGACTGACGCCGTCCATACGAAAGGAGGATACATCTTTTGCCAACTTTGGCATACCGGCCGAGCTTCGTCGAGTGGAATGCGAGGAGAAAGGCCTATTTCGTCCGGGGAGATTCCTATGCCTGGCACGTATCTAGACGGTACTGAATGTAAGGATGACCCACCGCGGGGTATGACAGCCGAGGAGATTCACGAAATCACGGCCGAGTGGGCTGCCGCTGCTAAACGGGCCGTTGATGTGGCGGGATTTGATGGTGTCGAACTTCATGGTAAGCACTACCCAAGCGTTACGCACCAAAAGAACTTCCTTGACAGCTTTAGGCGCCAACGGCTATCTATTGGAACAATTTCTTCATGACAACATCAACAAACGCACAGATGAGTTTGGTGGCTCTCTTGCGAATAGGTGTCGATTCCTGCTGAATGTTCTAGCTGCCGTCTGTGAAGCTATTGGATCTGAAAGGGTCGGTATTCGCTTATCGCCATACAACTACTTCCAAGGGACCAGAGACAGCAACCCCAACGAACACTGGTCATATTTGTGCGAGCGGATCGCAAAGTTGCCCAAGTCACAGAGACCTGTTTACGTTCATATGCAAGTACCACATTAGTGAGGTCGAAACAGCATAGACTAATGGACACATAGGATTGAGCCTCGCTTCGATGAGGTTCTCGACGAGGAGGCGAAACTAGCATCACTGGTCAGCGAGAATGTCAAGAGTGAGGCGAACAATAGCAAACCGGCGAACTCCCTCAACATCTTCCGCGAAATTCTTCAACCAGCCGGGATCGCATTCATGGCATGTGGAAACTTCAACCGGGACAACGCACTACCCAAGATCAAGAGTCAGGAGGCCGATGTTGTTGCCATGGGAAGGCACTATATTGCTAACCCAGACTTGGTCGAGCGGTTGCGTAATGGGTGGCCGTTGAATACTTATGATAGGACGACCTTTTATGGGGCTGATCCCCCTGAGAAGGGGTACAACGATTATCCGTTTTACAAAGCGACGCAGGAGGCCCAAGTCGCAGCATGACTTCTGGACTTTACCCGGGTCTGTTTGCGGAAAAGCGATTATAGGAATATAGAAGCAGTAGACTACCAATTTAAGAACGTCTTTCGGTCTTCGTGATATACCCTGATGATATGTAAATAAAGATAAATTATGCAAGTTTTGTAGTACGCATGTTGTTGAACAGCAATCGCCCCTTTTTGCGTTGAGTCGCGGTGAAGCCAAAAGGACATTGAACAAGACGAGGGCTCCAAACAGCCGTCTACGACTATCTAGTGACATAAATCCGTTATGATATAGAACATTATACTACACCTGCTAGGCCAGATATTCTATGCTTTATTTGGGTGTTCTACAATTATTTTATAGGGTATGGGTTACATGGTAAGCTATAAAACCCAGGTCTACTAGACTATACTGGCAATTGCTAGGGCGAAAAGGTGTCAGTTCCCTGTATTCGCTTTATTCGCTATGGAGAAGAGCTGAGGCAATGTTGAAGGAGAAACTACCTGATATGACTTGGAGGAAATGGCTGGGGCATTGGGATACTTTGGGCTTGGAATAACAAATAACAACCCTACAGACAGTAACACAAAGGTACGTTTAGTATCTACCAGACATCTACAGAGATGCCTTCATCGACTCTACTCTATTACATGTTCCCACCAATTTGGAGAACTTGGCCTCGACATCTTTCCACATGTCGTATGTCAGTAACCACCTACCAACCCCGTTGTACCGCCATGGAAAAGGATCCTCGCCCGTCTCATCAGACTCTGGCAAAACAGGATTATCGCTGCTGAGCCACGCCTGCTCAAAGTAGCCGAATTGTTTGAATCGCCGGTCCCGTTCTTCTTGCTCTGGTCCATCAGCAAGGTGGTAGATCCACTGATTATATGAGCCTCTCTGGACAACCTTTTCGGTACGTTCCCTTCGGCAGGCCTCATAGACTTGGAGAGCTTTTTGCTTGGATTCGGGTGACTTGTCTGTAAGCCTAGCAAAACACAGCCCTAAGACTCCGCCGTCCTCAAGCGCCATCCCTGCGCCACTAGCCAGGTATGGAAGGGTCGCATGAACAGCATCACCAAGCATCGTGAAGGCCCCAGATGGATCAGACCATGTAGGATTGAGTCCAGGACGAATGCAAAGTCGCCATTTCAGGACCGACCCAACTGCGTCACAAAGAGCAAGCATCTTGGTGATACGAGGGTCCCAGTTTGCAAAATGGGCTTGCATTTCATTGAACGTCCCTTTCAGGGTGTTCCCTTCATCTACTGGAATATCATCCGGTACAAGCAAAACCATATTAAAAAGTTCGCCCCCTTTCAAAACATAGTTGACTGCGTGTTTATCAGGACCAATCCAGTAATTTACCTGAGGATTTTCCACAAACGGTCTCAGCTCGGGATCTTTAAGCATCTCGGATGTTGATAGAAGGAGTCGGTATGCTAGGTCACCGGTAAGTTGTGGAGGATCTGGTCTGCCAACAAATTGCTCCCGAAGTTTCGACGCAATACCGTCGGCACCAACGACAAGATCAGATGTCATGCTGCGGCCATCGGCAAGGTGTACAGTTGCTGTTGTGCCGTCCCGGGCGATTGTGTATTTTTCTGCCATGGCGCCAGTAACAATCTTGACTCCTAATTCCTCAGAGCGCTCCAGCAGACACCCGTGTAGAGTAGCGCGATGGAAGTCTAGAAAAGGAAAGTCCCCAGAGGCAGCCGTGTACCCATGGTAGTCCATATGGGAGAGATGGTTTCCTTTCCAGCCAATGAAGTTACACCTGCTTGGCCTGGTTGCGTACTTTAGAAGACGATCCTCCATACCCCATGAGAAAAGAACCCGGGAAGCATTAGGGAGGACCTGAATACCTGCCCCAACTTCTCCAATTTCCGGAGCGGCTTCCAGTACGGTGACATCGTGACCTGCCAGACGAACCGCAATGGCTGCTCCGAGGCCTCCAAGGCCTGCTCCGACGATGATAACCTATGGAGCTTTATTAACGGCCGACCTAACAGGTGAATACATAACTTACTTGTAGTTTGCTTGAAGAATCGCGCTGTATAACCTCCTGCATCCGATAATGAGGCATAGTGTTTCCTAGGCAGGGGCTTTCTTGAGGGCCTGGTTGATTCTGTCAAGTAGTGATACTCGATGTTACTTGAGATAAGAACTAATCAGTGCTAGAGAACCGCGGTGTCTCGTTTGCGAAGATATATCGCTAAGAAGCTCAGCTCTGTATTATTGTCGTCTTGGTTGTCATGATTACTATATGCTGCCGTCTTGCACACTGGCAGTCAAAGATGAAAGACACCGGTGCGAAGACCGAGCCGGCACCCACTTTAGCACTGTACTGTACAACGTGGAGAAGTGGGGGATATCCAGGCAGAACGTGCCCTAATTGGTGCCAGATAGAGACTGTACAACACTATTCCCCGGCTATCCCCGCACTTCTGCTGCTCTCCGCAACTCGGCACTTTGCCGTATCCACTAATTAGCATGATCTGCCCACCCAACTGCGGCGTCACTGATCACTTGGTTAAAAAGAAAGGCGCTGGGAGCTATTGCACAGCAGTGGCGGGGAAAAGTCCGGATTACGCCAGGCGGCTTCTTGTTTTGATCCCCCCTCCCACTCTTGTTCCCATTCTTCTTTGATATCTGAGGTTCCTCTCCATCTTCAGCCCACTTACAGCTTCCATGCAAGCTGACTGAGGAATTAGTTAGTATCCAAATCAAAATCAGTAGTGGCACAATGGGAAACCGCAGTGACCCTAGGGGCAAAGTTCCCTCTACCGATAGGTCGTTCGAGTGTACACATGCTGGCTGCAATAAACGCTTCACACGTGCTGAGCATCTCCAACGGCATGCTCTAAACCATCAGCCTGGCGGCGATGCATGCCCCCAGTGTTACGCTCATTTTAAGCGGCCGGATTTGTTGAGTAAGTACCTCAAGCCATATAGAGCACGTAACAACGGAATAGCTGACCGTCCTCTTAGAGCGACATATGGAACGCCATCGCAGGAAGGACATTGAAGCGGGCGGCCCTGGTTGTGGTATACTTGATACTCGCAAACGTTCATGGAAGGCCCCGGATGGGTCTGTTGTAGAAAAGAGACCTTGTATTCGCTGTCAACCGGAGGCACAGCAGGTTCCTTCTCCTGAATCCTCTGAGCCGTCCGAACACTTGGAGCGGCACGTACCAGATACAGAACACTGGGCGCACGAGGAACAACTGGGGTCAGAACTACGCGGCCAACAGCCGGGTGACCTGGGCCCTCCAGGGCACAACGACTTGCCTTTGCATCTCGACACTGTGCCTCAAATTGAGTACGCTTTCCAACCGGAACTGGCTCAGCAAAACAATCGGACCGAAATTGACCAGTCTTGGGCCGATTCAATTGACCCCAGCCTCGATTCTAACCTTCTCACGGGGGCTATGCTGGATGTCGCACAACTTGACTTTGACCAGATCTTCCAGCCTGACACAGCCAGCTCGTTTAACATGCCATATACGACAGCCCTGGATTACAACTGGTTATTCGACGTTAAAGGAAATCCGACATCATTTATCGCTCTGCCAGACAAGCAGCCGCAGATTGGCCAGGGTCCCAGCTTCCCTAACACTTCATATACTCTACCGCCGGATCCTCTGAATAACCCCCAATTTTTGTCCGAGGAATCCAATTTTGAGGACCACAGCATGCACCAGCCAGGCTCACAACCCATCCACCGGTCCACCCTCGTGGCTTCCTCGAACATAATAAAGCCCAGTAGAAATGCTAAACGGAGAGATGGAGGCAAAGCTCTAACTGGACAAAATTCATCTCCAGACCAATTGAGCTCAAATGAGATGGAAAGACCATTCTCCTTTCTAACAAACAACCCTCCGATCCCGCAAATTAATGAACAGATTCAAAAACGACTTCTGGATCTCGTGGAAGCAACCAAACCCTGTCTTCCAGATTCTAGTTCAATTTGGGAAGA
Source organism: Aspergillus sclerotialis (assembly GCA_003589665.1). Taxonomy (NCBI): domain Eukaryota; kingdom Fungi; phylum Ascomycota; class Eurotiomycetes; order Eurotiales; family Aspergillaceae; genus Aspergillus; species Aspergillus sclerotialis. The sequence continues at coordinate 64,207 of MVGC01000047.1, forward strand.
CCCTTTACTATCAGTTCATGCTCTCCAGGAGTACCTGAGACTATTCTTCACTCGCTTCAACACTGCGTATCCCTTGATCCACCTGCCAACATTTGATATCGGACACGCTGAGCCTCTTCTCCTGCTGTCAGTAGTGCTTCTTGGAGCTACTTACTCAAGCAGAGAGGCCCATCAATTAGCTATCCGCATTCATGATGTTATGCGACCAAGCATCTTTGCCCATGCAGGCTTTTCTCCTCGACCTGAGCTGTGGACCTTCCAGACGATTCTTCTTGTCGAGTGCTTTGGTAAGTCAAGGGCTGGCCAAAAGCAACAAGATATGAGTCATTTGTTTCATGGGCTTCTCATCAATCTCATCCGGCGATCTGATTGTCAGTCGGTGAGACCCTTAGGTCCTCCTTCCAGCCCAAGTGATCGTGACCAAGCGTTGTGGGATGCCTGGAGGCGATGGTCCGTCGCTGAGCAGAAGAAACGGCAAGCACTACCTACCCCTATCTATCCAGTACGTGGCTAACATCGACTAGTCTCGCGTTACTTTGCTTCATGTGGGACACCCAGCATGCAGTGCTCTTCTGTCAAAGCCTGTGTATGTCTGCATTTGAACTTAGAGTTGAGCTCCCTTGCAGTCAAAGCATATGGGAAGCGGCCGACGCTGTCTCATGGGCTGCTGAATGGAGATCAACTGGCTCATCCCAAGGGCACTTCTTCCTTCCAGCACTTAAGTCATACATGACCCCTTCTGTCTCACGGCCCCATGTATTAAGTGGGCTTTCGCGTGTACTTCTTCTTCATGGACTCATGTCTATCGCGTGGGACATGCAACGGCGGGACCAGACAGCTCTTGGTGTGGTTTCAGACGGTGGTCATGGTGCGAACTGGCGAAAGATCATCGGGAAGGCATATGACGCCTGGAAATCCGACTTCGACAGCTACATGTTAGCCATAATTGGCCGAATGCCACGATCCACGGAGGATGAGTCTCATCGCAGTGAACACGTAGCATTTGCAACCGCGTATAACGCTCTGTATCACTCGGCCCAGGCACTGCTCAACATGGAATTCCTCGATGTACAGATTTATGCGGGTGCTCGTAGTATTCTCGGTCGGCCGGTTCAGCCCAAGGACTATCGTCGGTCCGCGCGGAACGTGAAACGATGGGCATCAGCGAAGCAGGAAGTCCAAGATGCAGTCCAACCCCATACTGCTAAAGATGTAGCAGCGAAACCATTAGAACAGGGAACAATATGGGCTAAGGATGCGGCTAATATTGCTGCACTGCATGCAGGACGAATGTTGCGAGACGCGACCAAAATTCTCACAGGTTCAGATGCCATGGGCCTTTTCCACGTCCCATGGTGTTTATATCTGGCGACCTTGACCTGCTGGGCCTTCCACCACGCCAGTTCGACCCGTGGGCGAAACGTTTCTTCTGATGAATTGGAGAACGAGAGTAGTGACGAAAGCGACGAGATGGTGTGGGATCCGCGAGGTGAGATGGAAGCGCTAGTGGCAAGCATGTCCGAGCCAGGCCAACGAAGCAATCTATCGAGCACGAGTCAACGTCGGCAGACAACAGGACTAGTGTGGACAATGGCGGAGATTTTGACAGGGGTTAGATGGGAGATTGTTCAGACTGGGGTTCTCGTGTTGAAGGGGTTGGTTCCACAGAGGTTGATCAATCAGTATGAGGATCCATCTGGGGAGGGTTTTGGATGACTTTGGAGGTGAATAAAAGTATGGATAGGAGACCAGAAAAAAGGATAGTCAGTGTTTGGATCCAGAAATACTGGCCACAGATGAATCAGAAAGTACTCCGCCATAGTAGTAGTGAGTGTAGGTGGAGAATATATTTTGATAATACAATATCATTATCATTTGTCTTTTGTTAGAAACAACCTTTATTAATTTATGGATTTGTATCCAAGTTCTCTGCTGCTTCTGCGGACCTTCTTACTTATATATAAAATCTATAGAACATATCTAAAATACGGGTTCTGCTTATCCGTCAAGTCATTAAAGGCCATTTTATCCCTCTGGCTCTCATCAAGATCCATACTGCTCCTACGTCTATTTTCCCTGTCGAGGGCAATATACAGTACTACTGCGGCAGCAACTGTAATGCAATAACTGATGCTATCAGACCAGGTACCCGTAAATTAGGAAGCAGAACTTACCAGATAATCATTGCCGTCCATAACTCCGGATAATGCTGGTCCTTCGTTTTACTATTCACCAACTGCGGCCCAATAATATTTCCTACAGTGTACGCCACAAACACCGTAGCGGCCATCACCGTTTTCTTCGTGGCTCCAGCAACATTGCTGGCGCCGAGCGTGATGATAAGACTCACGACGGGACCAAAAAATCCAGTAATTGCGTATCCGGCTACTGGCGCCGTGGGGTGGTATCCCCATTTTGATTTCCATATCATCGCACAGCCAGCTATCACCGGCAAGCAGCAAGCAATGAGCATGGAGATGCGGCTATTTGGGACCCTAGATGCGACATAGCCGCATAATGGGATGAATATTACACACACCCCGCCAACAGGGAATTGGAATAGGATCGAATCCAGGTTGTTGTAGCCGAAGGTTGATACGATTAGAGGACCAAAGCCAGATATAGCGCCATTGATAGTGTACCTAGAGTCTGTCAATGAAGAGTTTTCGCAGGAAACTAAGACGAGTTGCAAATACTCACGCTGCAGCCATCATAATGGCTGTTAGGTATATTTTAATATCCAAAAAGCACTCCTTGACTTGGTCCAGCTTAATTTTCTGGCAGCGAACTCCAGTCTGCCCTTTTCGCAAGCGTTCCACGGCAACAACCCTTTCATCGGGACGCAGAAACCAGGCGGACATAGGGGAATTCGGCATCACGCAACACCACAAACCGAACAAGAAAGTCAGTCCACCGGCCAGTACATAAATGTATTGCCATCTTTTCAGAGCGCCCGAGGTTATCTGACCAAATGCATAGTTCAGTGCTGATCCGATGATGGTAAACCAGCCTGTTCCGGAGAACCACCATGCTTGGCGTAGAGCTTGCTCCTCTTGTGTGTAATAGCTGCTAACGATGGTCATGAAACCAGTGGGAATAACACTTTCGACGAACCCTGTCACAGTTAGAGAGCGTATATATCGCAAGCTAATGTGAGTGTTGATACGAACCAAGGAAGAATCGCTGGACGAATAGACCCTGCCAGGTTGTTACCCCTGCAGTGGCTGCGCAAGTTATGGCCCAAGCCATTACAATCGGTCCAAAGACATACTTAACATTGAAGCGTTGTAGAATAAAAGTCATCGGGTACAGGCCTGCTAGCATTCCAAAATAGAAAATCGAGGTAGCCCAGCTCAGTCGGGTTGTGTCTGTGGATGGGGGTGATGTAGAATGATTAACCACAGAGAGCGAGAGATCGCTTGTCATTCCGAACAGAGAGGCGCTTCCTAGGATAGCCTGAATCGTTAGAACTGTCAACCATGGGACAGGAATAGGGGATACTAACTTTATCCCAGTAGACGATTCCATATCCTGGCAGGTTGTTAGAAGTTGGAAGCATTATTAAACTGGCCGTTTAATATACATACCAATGACCATTGCAGGCATGAAGAATAGATCAATCTTCCTCAACACTTTTCTTTCTACAGAGGGATCAATTTCTCGAGCCACATCGCTTACCACAGTCCATGCGGCATCTTTGTCAGATAGATCCCTATCGGAGAGTGTTGTTGAAGCAGGAGTCTGCATCGTTGCGTGCTTGTTCGGTATGGTTGACTCCTTACAGCACGAGATGCGCCACAATCAAAACAGGATTATCATATTGATCGATATTAATTAAGGCTATCAGTCCCAAGTGTAGTTCTGACTTGATTTTGTCTCAAAATTGAATCCGGTGAAGATTCGGGTTCACCGCCTAAATTGGCTCAGTTTTATTTATTTACGAGTCTCCGGTTTTATCCGATCGATTTCTACCATCTCTTGGAGAGTTTCTACTTGTTAAATATTGCAGCAGTATACAATGAAGATAAATATCAATTACCAATCAGTTATTACCTAACTATCAACTGGTACACCTTTTGGTTTTTCGTTCCAGCCTATACAGTCGACCATGCACTAATTTATTTGTAGAAGTCGGCGTGGTCACGCTTGATGGCATCGGCACCCTTCTCACCAACCATGTACACGGAGTTCTGGATCCGGCAGTCAGGAATGACAGGGATAACGGACGCGTCAATCACACGGAGATTCTTAATGCCGTGGACCTTGAGATTTGGGTCGACCACTCCCTGCTGGATGCTCTTCGACAAACGGGCAGTACCACAAGGGTGGAAGGAAGTCTGAGAGCGGTCAAGAACGGTCCTCTTCATGAGCCTGTCATCGTGCAGTGGCATATCCCACGGGTACTCGGCTTCAACTATGTCTTTAAAGCCCTCGCCGTGCTTCAAGACATCGTAGGCATATCTAATCCCCTCGCGGATAGCAATAATGTCGAGGTCGTTATTGAAGTAGTTCAAATTAATGTTAGGCTGCTGCAGTGGGTCGGCACTATTAAGGGTGACTTCACCAGGCTCAGAGACAGGGCGAACAAGGTCAACCATAACAGTGATATAGTTGCCCTTGCTTGGTGTTGGATAGTGCCACTGGAACGCACTGCCGAAAAGACAAACGAAGTCGAGTTCGAAGTGAGGCTGTCCGTACGGGCAAAACGGGTCCTTGTTGCCGTTCGAGGCCTTGGCATGACGGTACTGCGCATCCTTTTCCAAATATTTATCGATTCGGGGGAATCCGACCATCTCAAGGAATCCGGAGCCGAGAGGGCCTTTGTGGTTGTTCTGGTAAGCTTGGACAGATTTGTTGTACTGGAGGGTTTCCTTGTGCAGGATATGGTCATCCATTCCAAAGCCGTCCTTGACGCGAAGGACGAAGGGAACGCCAGGGTGATCCAGAAGATGCTGACCAACGTGAAGACTGTCAACAATAACTGGGATATTGTGCCTTTTGAGCTCAGCTGCAGGCCCAATTCCACTCAACATCAGCAACTTAGGGGACTCGAAGACTCCCTGAGAGACAACGACTTCACGGGTGGCATAGAGGTTAAGTTCTTGGCCAGAACCCGTGATGACAGTGACACCCTTGCAAGTTTTATCAGCATTATCGATAATCAGCTTCTTCGAATGTACCTGGGGAAGGATGGTAATATTTGGCTTGTCAGAAACACAAAGGAAACTGCCAGAGCGGCGACCCTTATAAATAGAGTTGACACTATGGGTTAAGCCAACCATATGACCGTCGAAGATATTCTCATTGATTGGTTGACCGGTGGATTTCCATGCCTTGGTCAGGTTGTCTCGGAATGGCTGCATCTCAGGAATGAGCTCGGAGTGGGAAATGGGGATTGGACCGTTTTGGCCGATCTTCTTTAGGTCTGGCGAGTATTGTTTCTCATCGTCATGGTAGGTGGCACTTTTTCGTAGGTAGGGAACTAACGGGTCCCAGGTCCATTCTTTTCCACCGTATTCCTCCCACATATCAAAGGTACCCTTCGATCCGGGAACCCAGGTGAAATAGTTCAAGGACGAACTGCCACCTAGAGCCTTGCCGCGGGTGTTAGGCTTCTCAATACGTTCATAGTCGTCTCGTTTGACCATTGTGGTCTTGTATGCCCAGTCATACTGGCTATCACGAAGCTCCATAGCTTCCGCAGGGGTTCGAATCTCTTCAATGTCTTTGGAGTTGGCAACACCAGCTTCGACAACTAAGATCTTAGCGTTGGGATTCTCGGCCAGGCGGCCAGCCACAACGTTGCCGGCAGTACCACCGCCAACGACAATAAAATCGAACCTAGCATTGTCCTGGACAGACATGACGACAGGAGGCAGTCAAAGATATTAAGATTGGATGTAGGTACTTGAGAATGAATAAGAACGATTTGCTCCGTTCACAAGAGGACCGACATCTGCGAGCCTTTTATAAGTGAGGTCGAGGAGGGGCTTTGTGGATAGAGCAGAGCCTATTCCATATCGAAGGTACGTCCCATCTTCTCACCCCTCAGTGGATGTTATCGATCTGGTGCAAGTCGGAGCAAAGAGTTAGACCCAGAACTGTATTAACCGTCTAACAATTTCTTATTGGTCTTATGGTGTTTCCATTAAGGCCTAGGCGTATGGGATAGGCAGATTACAGGCCCATTTCCTGGCACTGCCGTTTCTTGAACCCTCAGCAGACGTCATCGACTTAGGAGCAAGCAGTAAACAGGCAGTTCCACGAATGAACGAGTCGTCAAAAAATCTGCCATTGGCCTTACAGGGTTTCCAAATTAGGGTGCAAGCATATAGGATGCACAGATTGCAAACCTGATATCTGGCTCACCCGTCTCCAGCTTCCCCAGCTGGACGTCATAGACTTGGATACGATTGGCCAAGAGGCAGTTTCACCAGCTGATGGACCGTCTAATGATTCCCTAATTGGTATTATGCATTCACCCACACAGAGAGAATCCCCACAGAGACGCACGGTCAGCAAACAAATACATACTTAGCGAGGTCCCGAGGTTGCTATCAGCCGCTGAGACGCGTAATTTACATTAATCTAAAAATCTGAACCTAATTTGAAAAGCCCCGCCCTATATGATTGGTGTTTGAAAGCGAGAAGTAGATATCCTACTGCTCTAACCCAGGGCAAGCATGGAGCATGACTTCACCTGTAGCCAGGATGCTCGGGCTGGCATCTGGTGCATCTATATCTACGTCTAATTCACACCAGCATACGAGTTGAACGGGTGGAACGTTACCGTATTTTGGTTGATTTCATTGGGCATGCGGGAAATAGATCGCAAGCCCACAGATTTGGAAGATGACTGGCCAATAAGATCTTGGAAGTACCACCTTTAGGGGAGCAAGCAGGTATACTGTGGTAGGTACTATGCTGCACCCGGACATTAAATGTGGAACAAATCTACTGTGTAGAGCTGAAGACCTCGGCAAGCCGGTCGATTGTGAAGGGTGGACCCATCAAGGCCGGATGCTTCCAATGGTTGGCCCTACCAACAACGCCAAGCTCCGTAAGCTTTCGGCGCGGCAGGGCGGTGGGTCAAATACAGGCTATCCGTGACTTCCGAACTCGAACTAAACAGATTTGGTAGTGGTAGTGGCCCAATCAGACCTCTGTCCTCATAGAGCGCTAAGACCTTAACCGTACCAGGTATGTATGTTTGGCACCTACCTAGTTAGGTAGCACTACCATTTTAGTCGAGGTGTTCCCACCAGCTTTCGCCATTGACCATTGAACACCACTATTATCACTTTTCGTGATATCATGTGGAGGGACAAAAATGTATAATGCAAGGTGAATGAGGAGTCATTAGCGGAGGACACTTACCCGGCGACAGCTGTCGATAAACAAGCTCCAATGAGTGTAAGTGTAATACTAAGACCCAATGCCAATCTATCTCAAATCGAGGTCCCTGGGAGGTACTATTTTGTCCGAGTTTGAGACTATATAAACTAGCCTCGAATGGTCGACCTAACCATCGCACATACACACTTTTACTGTTTATCTGACCTATCGCTATAACCACAATTGCTATTCAGAATGGGCGACGATAAATACTATACGCTGGCAGAGGGTACAAGACCTTTCCCGCTTTTGATTATGCTTGAGTCTGACCATTTACAGGCTGCCCCTTTGCAAGTAACAGAACCTCTGTTCTGATGCGCGGTAGACAAGGTGGCGGACTGGGATTGCTTCAGGACACTCAGCTCATTGAAACCTTGGCTCATTTCTCGCGTGAAAGAATTCCAGAGCGGTAAATAGTTTCCCAGCCCATCGTTTATTCCTTATGGTATGCTAATATTAAAATCGGAAAAAGTGTCGTTCATGCCAAAGCTGTTGGGTAAGGAGTTGGGCCCCTTTAGGTGGCTCTTCTTTGGCTGACATTGTACAGATGCTATGGCGAGTTTGAAGCCACTCGTGATTGCTCCGACTTTACCAACGCCAGCTTCCTCAATAAGGCAGGAAAGAAGACACCTGTGCTCCAGCGCGTGTCAACGGTCGGACCCGAGTCGGGATCTGCTGATACTAGTCGCGACGTGCATGGATGGGCAATGAAACTCTACACGGATGAAGGAAACCTCGACTGGGTTTTTAACAACACGGTATGATCGATAGCCTACTCTAACCTTCGCCTGGTTGATTTTGACTTCAATGCTCGCAGCCTGTCTTTTTTATTCGTGACCCGATCAAATTCCCGTCAATGAACAGGTCCCACAAACGGCACCCCCAAACTCATCTCGCGGACGCAAACATGGTGAGTTCTCTGGCTCTAAGTTGGTGACGAGTATATCTAATTGGAATCGCAGTTCTGGGAGTATGTCTCTTTCCCGAACACCAGTTGGTGAAACTGAATCTAATCCAGTTTAGTTTCCACGTCGGCAACCCCGAAGGCATACATCAGCTTATGGTTCTATTTAGCGACCGTGGCACGCCTAAATCGGTTCGCCACATGAATTCGTACAGTGGGCATACATACAAGTTTACTAAGGCAGTAAGCGATGATTACCAGGTACTAAAACTTTCATTAACTGGAGTGATACTCAGGATGGCTCGTTCAAATACGCCAAAATTCACGTTAAAACGAGGCAAGGCATACAGAATTTTAGCCGCGAAGAAGCTACCAGAATTGCCGGAGAGAATCCCGACTATATGATCCAGGACATGTTTGGGGCCATTGACAGGGGCGACTATCCTGTTTGGGATGTCTATGTGCAGCTAATGAGCCCCGAACAGGCCGAGAAATATCCATGGAATATCTTCGACATGACCAAGGTTTGGTCACATAAGGATTTCCCCCTGCAACAGATCGGTCGTCTAACTATGAACCGCAATGTAAGTCCTCAGGACTATTCCCCCATATTCACTTGCGGTGGCTAAACTTGAAATAGCCGCAAAACTATTTCGCAGATATTGAGCAAGCTGCGTTTTCCCCATCCACTATGGTGCCGGGATTCGCTGCATCCGCTGATCCAGGTAAACTGCACGAGCCCATGAATTCTTGTTCTAGGATGTCACTAGGCTAACTTGTACTCAAGTGCTACAGGCACGACTCTTCGCATACCCTGACGCAGCTCGCTACCGATTAGGCGTGAACTATCAGCAACTTCCTACCAACGCCGCCAAGACCCAAGTTTACTGCCCCTTCCAGCGGGACGGAAAGATGCGATTCGATGACAACTATGGCGGGGACCCTAATTATGTTGGCTCCTGGATCAAGTCCACCAAGTTCTACCAAGATGTGAAAGGAACGAATCCGGGAGCATTGAGCCTACACACCGAGCATGAAAAATGGGCGGGAGAGGTTTCGGCCAATTCCAGCGAGATCACTGACGAAGATTTTGTTCAGCCGGCAGCATTGTGGGACGTTATTGGCCGGGAACCGGGTCATCAAGATAGATTTGTAGACAACCTCGTCTCCAGCGTGAAGGGTGTTAAGTACCCCGAATTACGCAAAGCTGTCTACAGTATGTACCATCTCACTGTCATCGACGAGATCCGTTCCATTGCAGGGAACATCTAACGCTGAATATAGGTCTTTTTGGTCGTGTCAACAAGAGTCTTGGATCGAGATTGCAAGAGCGTACCGAAGCTGCGATTAAGGCCATGTGAGATTGATTTGCTTCTCCTGGCCGTGTTTCTGCCTAGCGTCTCCAGGGATATGCCAACGGGCTGGCTGGTTTTTAATTTGATTTGTGTTTTGAGGATGATAAATGATAAATGATAGTAGCATCCAAGAATCAATGGCCACTCCAAAAATATATAATATATTTACAGGTATATCAGGTAGTTCCCTCGTTCTGTAACTCTATTTGTTGAAAATTAGGCCAAAAGGAAAGTTCCTTAAGAAATTCCTTAAGGCCTTGGATCTTTACACCCCGTTTGACACTACATATTGTTGTCCAATTATTCTACATGCTTTGGTTAAGAACCTTGGTTCCACAAATTAATTAGGTGGATTAGATCCGGATACATAGTTCTGGGCCCACTTCAAGCCGAGCGCCTCACAATTTCGGAATCTTCCATTCTATGCCGTTGTTCTGCAGCGCAGCTTGATCATGTGATCACATCGCCACATATTTCGATTCGCCAATTTGGCTGTCCCGACCAACACCACTCCTCCCTCAAATGGCCAGAAAGGAACAATGTCTCGGCAGGACTCAAGCTCCTCGAGTGGAACACCCCAGTTCACATTCGTGACAGGGAGTACCCAATCGGAAGCTCGAGGCCATGCTATGAGAGAGCACTGGAAGCGGCGACATCGGCTTAATCAGGAGGCGAAGACACATCATCGGAAGAGATCATCGCGACCTTTACTTCCACGCTTGAATAACAGTCGTAATAAAGAGGTTTCATCAACAGCAGAGGCGACTAGCTCTCCCGACCTCCAACGGGACGGCGACGAGAGCTCTGAGAATCGAAAAACACATTCCGGTATTCCTGCGCAGCTATTGTGCGGTGTCAGCAATGCACTGGCAAGCTCGAGGCCTGACCCGTTCCAGACATGTCCTGTTCACTTGACGAGCCAGCATCAGAAACTTCTCCATCACTGTGCGTCTGAGGATTCGAGGCCCTGCTCCTTGTGAAATTTGCTAACGGGGTCGCAGGGATTGGCACCCATGCAGCTATGATGTTCGAAGACCTAGATGTTACCAGGTTTAATCCGATGAAAGATGTTTGGTTCCCACTAGATCTTTCGAATGCTTCGTCTTTTAACTGCATCATGGCGCATTCCGCCGCGCACTTATCTCACTTATATGCTGGTACTCCTCCGCGACGAGGTACTAACTCTTCTGAGGCCTTAAAATATAAGGTTGAGGCTGTCAGGATACTGCGCCTTTGGCTTAATGATCCTGAGAAGGAGCTAAGTGATGACTCGTTTTCTGCTGTTGTTCGTCTGCTCACGTTTGAAGTATGTTGGACTAACCGCGAGCTTCTCTGGGAAATTTCTGCTGACCATACTTTTACTTAGCGATACTGGGGTACGGTGCAAGATTGGAAAATTCACCGCGACGGCTTACAAAGAATGATCGATGCCAGGGGAGGAGTTGGAACGCTTCACGAGAACTGGCGCTTGGAACTTGTGGTTTACCTGTCAGTATAGAATCTGAAAAGCAATGGATTGTCACTTACTCTTTCCAGTGTCTCATTAATGTCGCGACCGTCCTGGCTTGAGTCCACGAACAACCTCGGGCGAATCTCCCGTCCTCTTTTCTTATCTCCCGTTCAACAGCAAACCCCGTCTCTCGATATTCAAAAAGTGCGCTGTCTTTGGCTGATATCATTCATTCAAGACATGAGAACGTTCATGGGGTCTTTTTACACTACGGGACTTTCTTCATTCCCCTTTACTCATGCCGCCGTTGGACTTTTACGTTATAACTTTCGGTTCTCGATTGAGTCTTCTCTGGATGACACCCATATCACAGAATTGGAACATCAAATGCTGGGGTGTTTGTTTTCCATTAGTGTCCTAGTACAGGAGTCCATTTCCATCCTTTCAGATAGCGATTCCACAGCATTCACTGGACTGGACACATTCGGTGAATTGGAGAGCTCCCTCAGGGATTCTCGACTTCTGTGGGGTAATTCTGTCCACAGTTTGCAGTATATTTTATACGACAGCGTGACAAAGCTCTTTGAAAACGGAGAATACAAAGTGAATTATATTAAGGACATGGTGCATGTTCTTGGCACATTGAGTTTGGAAGCTCGCCGGGGCGTCGAGAAATGCCTTATTAATCTCCTTTACTGCCTTGGGAGTAACAACAGTAGCGACGATATTTTCTTAGTGGATGACGGATGGTCGCCAGATTCTCTTTTATCGTCAATGCACGGGCATTAGCCGATAAGTCATGAGGTATTACATTTCTTTTATGGATTTATAAGGTCAATAAACAAATTAATCGACACTAGTAATTACTAGGGATCTCCTGGTTATTACGGGCATAATCAAAAAGGAAGAAGCAACGCTTAGCAAAGGCAGGAGAATCACATCAAGCCTCCATAGGTCCCTCCCTTTTCTTCGAGCTTCTTATCCTCTTTGAGGTATTCTTTGAATGCTACCTCATCTTTCTTCAGATCGGCACGTAGGCCCCCTTCGTCTCTATGGTGCTTATCCTCGGAGGCCTGGGCCTCGCTGTTGCTGCTGCTGCTGCTGATGTTGTGGTGGTGGTCGAGAATCTTCTGGAAGAAGGACTCTTTGCGCTGGGGATTCTCTTGTGTGTCTAGCATAAACTCGTTAATCTTTAGTGCTGGAGGACTAAGCGATCGGCGGGAGTCACGAACCTTGAGGCATCTTGACCAAGTCGATGAACGATCGGTATATGGGGAGTTCCGGATACTACTAGATGTATATCACTTGGGGTTTTTGAATACTCAACAAGATAATGTGCTTCTCAATCTTATATATGTCCAAGTAGGAGGGCAGCATACTTGACACGCGGGCATGCGATGATGCAACCTTGGATGGATATTTGGAAGTTTCTGAATTGGGTAGCACTACTCGCCCAATCAGAAGACAAATGAATTGCCATGGCCAAGGGCCTGCTGATCCCTGGGTCCAGAACCCTCCACCTTGACGGGTCTCACTGCTGTCTGTGGATGATGTCAACCTCCGAAACACAACTGGAACAATTGAGCAGTCACAGAGCTTGTTTCCTCCCCATCTCAACCATGCGGAGTTTAACTGGTTTAGCTAGCCATGGGCACAACTCCAATCAATAGTCGCTGGCGTCATTCATGAGTTCTATTCTCGTTCCTCCCTTCATCCGACTTAGACAAAGCTATTTATCGTCTAATATCTGAACTGGACCTATCCCAGGATCAACCTCGAGTCCACCCATTAGACCATCCAAACGAACAATGAGTAACTTGACCGCGCCCCTTACCCGATCAGCCACCTTCCTCGTCTTGTCCGTTGCAAAGCCGTCAGCCATCTCAACCATCCGGTCAACACTCGCCAGTGTGTCCAGCCTAGCCAAAAACGTCGCTTTCCGAGATGCCGACGCCAAGTTCTCCTGCACGGTAGGTATTGGCAGCTCTATCTGGGATGAACTCACCAACAACCTTCCGCGACCCAAAGAACTCCATCCTTTCCGCGAAATCAAGGGCGCCAGACACACCGCCATCTCCACTCCCGGCGACATCCTCTTCCATATCCGTTCCGACCGTCGCGACCTCTGCTTCGAGTTCGAACGCCAGCTTATGGACCGCCTCGGTGACTCCGTGCAGCTCGTCGACGAAACGGTTGGGTTCCGGTACTTCGACGTTCGCGATCTACTAGGCTTTGTCGATGGCACCGCGAACCCAACGGGCCCGGACGTTCCCGCCTCTGTTCTTGTCGCAAGCGAAGACGACCCAAATGCTGAAGGAAGCAGCTACGTTGTTGTACAGAAATATGTCCACGATCTCGCTGGCTGGAAATCGCTCTCAGCAGAGCAGCAAGAACAGATTATCGGACGGACAAAGCCTGACAATATAGAGCTCGACGACGCCGAAGACGGGAAGCAAGCATCGCATAAGACTCTAAGCACGATTGAGGATGACAACGGCGAGGAGCATGATATCGTCCGCGACAATATGCCATTTGGGACACCAGCGACTGGGGAGTTTGGGACTTATTTCGTTGGGTATACTAGGCACCTGTGGGTTATTGAGAAGATGCTCGAGCGGATGTTTGTTGGGCATCCACCCGGATTGCATGATCGCTTGCTAGACTTTTCAAGGCCGCTGACCGGGAATGTATTCTTTGTGCCCCCAACTACAGTTCTCGACGGGCTTGATGGCTGATGATTAGAAATGTTTGCAGTCACAAACTTAATGTCTCAAGTTGGGATTGGCCTTGCCCAGCTGTCTGTTCTGATCTGCATGTATTGACACGCATCTGCATACTTTCGTTAGAATCAAGTTGTGTTACTTGGACTCCAAATTCCTAATTACGTAGGTGAACCGAATTCAATTCCTTATTTCAAGATCAGGTTCAGGAGTAGATGCTTAAGAAGACCACCTAAGCCTAGATTCAGTAGACTCCCTCTAATTGCAGCCATTCTAAGGGCACCTTGAACATGGTATCTCAAAATCTTCAAAGCCGAATCTCCTAATGCAGATACTCCGACCAATTATCCCATATCGTAAAATCCAGTTCGTTAACTTCATTTTCAATTTCGACGCAAAATCTCGTCTTAATTCGGCTCCTATCCCTTACTATTTATTAATATCGATTACTGAAAAGTAGCCTACACTTCACAATAGGTATTATTATATTTATGTTAAGCACGTTCTATATCGTCGTCTATACTACTATACCCTACTAGAGAGGGCAGCTTCCGAGGCCCTTAGTATGAGTGCATTCTTTTGAGGGTACTAACGAAAGGACACGCAATGATTGGCAATTGGGAAGAGCGCAATTGAAGCCTAGGAGATATATATGACGATAGAAAGAGAAGAGCTTGTAAAAGCTGCAAATTGACATAGACCGATTTGCCGTTTATCCTCTTATGTACATCCGCCAGCCGAAAGAGCGGCGACATACTGATATAAACCGACGCAAAACGAGAATACTTTCACTTCCTAGTCTTCCTATAACGCGTCACTCGTGACCCGTCTGCTAGCTCGGCTCCAACGGGATAAAGCTGATACCCAAATATCCGAGGTAACAAAGAAAACCTTAATCCATAATACACAAAACCTAGAGCCAAGACAGCAAGCGACACGACTGGAGAAAGCCAGTAAGGTAACTGGCCCTCGCTTTGATTAGCTGGCGGAGGCACAAATGGCATGACGATGAGGAACTGTAGCTCACACGATTATCTATCAGCTGGGCCGTGCGTGGCCATCGCATCTAAGACGGGAGGAAAGGGAGAAAGGGAAACGTACCAGACAGCCCGCCAAATAAAACCCAACAATGACCCAATGCAGGGAGAACGGACGGGACTCTAGATGTCTCACCAAACGCAGCTTTATAAGCGCAATCGTTGTAGCTATCATTAAAACGGTAGTTGGGTAGGATGACAACTCAACCACGAAGTTGAACGCCTCTCCAGCTGGCGGTGCGCAAATGAAGATTATCGTCACCGCTAGGTGCACGAATAGTGCGACGATAGGGGTGCGAAAGGGTCGGTTCTGCATGACTAGGTTTGGGAATGGGACGATGTCATCTTTACCTAGCTCCTGAATCACTCGAGCTGCAAGACTTAGCGCTTGGGGAGAATTGGAGATAGATTGGAGTTTGGAGAGTCCAAGAGAGCCAGGCTCTTTGGGGTGGTTGGTTGAACATACGAACAGTAAAGGCGACCCCAAGCAGATGGCCCAGGGCTGAGATTGCTACCAGAACTGGAAGTGCTGTGATCGCGGCTGAGTCGCCGAAGATATTCTTGAACATTGATGCCGCGATTGTGACATCCGAATGAAGGAATTCGGCTTTAGGAACGGCAGCGAACTGGGTGACCACAGGTGATGTTAATAAGAGCAAAGGGGACAATGGGTTCAGGAAAGCTTACATATGCGACGTTGGCAAGGATATAGAGCACGGTAATAAGGGCCATCGCAGTGGGTAGAGCGATGCGAAGGGTCCTGGTCGGGTTCTTCACCTCGGAAAGGACCGTGTTAACGTTATCGTAACCTTGGAAGGCAAAGATCGCGTTTAACAAGGCAGTGCCGATACTATATCCACTCCGGACCGTGCCTTGGAATGAGGTCGATATGTCAAAGTTGTGCGGATCGGGCACACGGCGATGGCCAGCTAGGGAAGCAAATCCCGAGCAGACCACAAAAAACAATACAAAGAGCTTGACGGCACTGAGTACGTCTTGTAGCTTTCGTCCTCCCTGTGGCCACACCGCATGGACTCCTACAGCGAAGCTACATGCTGCTATGGCCAACCCGCGCAATCGCCAGGTCGTGGAGGCGACACCCGCTGCTTTAAGCAGATACGAGGATGTTGTGATGGCGTTGCTGGCCGATACCTCTGGTTGGTCAACCTCCGCTGTGGTTATATTGATAGCCTGGGGACAAGGAACTTACGAAGAAACGTACAGTAAAACAGGTAGATGCACGTCACCAGTAACTTGGGAGAAAAGGCTGTCTCAAGGTAAACCTTCATACCACCGGTTCTGGGTATGCTGGTACCCAACTCCAGCATAATTAGTGCGCCACAAGTAGAGAGCAGGCCGGCAATGACCCAGATTATCAAGGCCATGCCGACACTACCGCTGTGCTTGAATATTGTTGCGGGAGTAGAGAATACCCTGATAGAGAGACGTTAGCTTATTAAGACAACAATGATACTGTAGACAACACACCCTGCTCCAATGATCTTGTTCACCACCAGTGATATAGCCCCAAACACGCCGATCTTCCTTGCCTGTAATACATGAGATTCCTCTATCTGGAGCGAATCTTGGGTCTTGATGTCTGTAGCCGGCGGCGCTGTCTCGCCTACAGTGGATGCTACATGGATCGAATCGTTGCCTACTGTCATGACGTCCAGGATTGGAAAGCCAGTGCGTCCTGTTCTCTGCTTCCGGGCCTACCCACATGCTGCCCGATTTATAGGTCTTCCGTCTCCAAACATTTCTTGGTAGCTTGCGGGAGGATATCCTAACACGCCATATCACGACATTCATGCGGAAAATTTTTACTCTCAGAGCGTGGGTAAGCCGTCATTAGTCGGAAACTTGATGACACGGGCGGATATCATGGTCCCACCTTGCAACTGGCCGGACAAGGACGATCACAAGTTTACGGTGCTATCCTAGTCCAAGGCAGGCGGGCTTATTGAAGGGGATTTCTGACATTCTCTTCAGTTCAGTCTGGCCGGTTGAATGGCATTCACCCAAGGTCGGATATCAACTTTCGTGACTCAGGTCATGGCCATGCAGGATATCCTTGGGACTTATACGAATGTCTCGTTCACTTAACGTTTATTTTGAAATACCTTCTATCTGGTTCGGATAATTTTCCACTACTCGTTTTGCAATTCATCTGAGGGAGTTGACGCTGATCACACCTTTCCGATCCACACTGGTGTCAAGTGTCAGGGATCCGGGTTTCTCCAATTACAAGCAGCACAATAGTTATGACAGATAGGTCCTGGACATCATTCTCCAAATGTATTGGTTGCGATGAATTTAGTGTCGGACATACGACCCCGGCTGTGCGGAGCAGCCCAACTGAGGTTGTTGAATCGTTAACATTGAGCCGTCTCATTTAGACAGGACTGAAGTGGTAGTCCCAGAACGCTTCGATCCATATAAAGGGCCGACCCTGGGTCGTAAAATTAATCCGTTTCCTTTGTCGAGAAATTGTTTTCTGAATACTCTGAATTGAAGAGACACTTTATCATGTCTACCGCCGTAGTCGAAACAAAAGTCGGTGTTCAGCCCGATATTCAATATCATCCCGACTATGAAAAGTATAGAGCGCGTACGGAGCGTCGCAAGATGACCGAAGATCTCAGTCAGACGTTGCCCCCCGGTTTTCCTGCGCATCTGTCGTCACCTCTTGTCTGGGAGGGTAAAGACATCGAAGGCCGAGATGACTGGATTTACCACCTGAGCGAAGAGCAGCTGGATGAGGTTGACGCCGCTTTAAAGCATTTTCAATGTATGCTTCAGCTTTATATACATGAGACGGCTCAATATTAACAATCTGCAGCACTCAAACTTCCTCTGGGGTATATTGACGAAGTCACCTTCCCGCTCCCAGGCCTCCGCCCCATCCTCCGGTCCCTCTCAAAAGACCTCCATCTCGGCCGGGGTTTCTTCGTCCTCCGTGGCCTCCGCGTGGAGAAGTTTTCCCGAGAGGAAAACATCATCATCTACGCAGGAGTGTCGTCCCACATCGGACGCATCCGCGGACGCCAGGAAGACACCCGCTTCGCAAATGGGACCTCCTTGGTCTTGTCGCATATCAAGGACCTCTCCGGGTCGGCGGCAAATGGGCAAATTGGTGCTCCGTCCAACACTGCAGATAAACAGGTCTTTCACACGGACGCTGGTGATATCGTCTCTCTCATGTGCCTGCAACCAGCTGCCGAGGGCGGCGAGAGCTATCTATCCAGCAGCTGGCTCGTGTACAACATTCTTGCCAGGGAACGGCCTGATCTGATTCACACGCTTGCACAAAACTGGCCCGTTGACGGGTGAGTAAACCCATGTACTTCTCATACTCCTTCCTCTGTGGATGCGCTTCCAGAAGTGATTTATTATCGGCCAAGACTGAGGTCATCCTTTCTCCGGTAGATTCAACAACCCACGCCAACCCTACACGAGTCGGCCCCTCCTCTACCATCAACCCGCCACAGAGTCCGCCCCCGAGCGTGTCCTGATTCAATACGCTCGACGGTATTTCACTGGGTTCCTGGCGCAGCCGCGGTCGCCACACATTCCGCCCATCACAGAAGGACAGGCGGAGGCGCTTGATGCCCTGCACTTCCTGGCGGAGGAGCACTGCGCTTCATTGGACTTCCAACGCGGAGATGTTCAGTATATCAACAATCTTAGCATCTTCCACGCCCGAAATGGGTTCCGGGATGAACCGGGAAAGGAGTAGGTGCCGTATCTATTGATGAATTTGTTAGAAGACTGATGTGTTAATGGATTACAGACGCCATTTGATGAGGCTATGGCTGCGTGACCCGGAATACGCTTGGGAGACGCCAGAGCCTCTGCGTGCACGCTGGGCTAATGTCTATGCAGATGTCGAGGTAGGGGAGCAGGTCTTCCCAATTGAGCCGAGAGTTCGGAAGACGGTAAGCTCTTAAGTTCTTAAGAAGTTCTTAAGTAGACTGGGCAAACCCACACAACATTCACCAACACCAAACCCATAGCAACAATAGGGTAGTGTGGCTTTGGTATACTAAGACCCTAGCTCCATAGTGGTGCTGGGTGCTAGAGACCGGCACTATAGTAGTGTTAGTGTCACTAAATAGCTTTTTTTAGCAATTGTTTGGTGTACATTGTTGGTGATTTAGTGAAACCATTCTATTTGTGATGAGCCTACTATGTAGGATGAGAAGCGGGATGAGCACTATTGCCTTATAGGAAGGTCCAATAAGTAGTGGGGAAATCTACTATTAGATGGAAGAGAACTGTATAGAATAAGAAGAACAGGTATTTTTTAATATAAGGAATTGTAAGAGGATCTGCAACTAGATTAGGTAATACAATGCCTCAGACAATTAACGTATCCGGTAAGCGAGTGGCCACTGTAACCGAGCGGCCACCTCACGCGTTTTTGGCCGCGGCCAAAAACCTTGCTTAGTTCAACCACCAACCATGCCTCCAAAAGTGCGTCAAAATTCAGGAAATCTGAACCTTATAGGCCGTCCGCAACCCAGCCCTCGCTGCGTTTTCTCCGCCCCTGATTGGCCCCCCGCCGCGTGCTCCCGCGAGCCAGAGTGCGTGCCCTAAAGCCCAGCTCGCCAGCCTACACCTACTGTAGT
>MVGC01000048.1:0-83274 GCA_003589665.1 Aspergillus sclerotialis
TGGAGATGGGATGGGATGGGATGGGGAGGGATGAGGGGGAAATATTAACCAAGGACGTAATAGTAAAAAGAAGAAAGGAGAGTTGAAGAAGACCGAGTGAAATAATGCCGCTCACCGCCTTAGCGAGTGGATTATGCGATCATCGTTTGGTTTTGGTTTCCGACGGGAAACTTAGGAATGAATTGAATGAATTGAATGTCTGGGGATTTTTCTTCTTTTTCTTCTCTGTATACTGACCAAGGAAAGTCTAGTCAATTTGACTTCTGATCATCTTTGATGCTCTGATGTTTCTCTTCTCGTTGCCCTAAACAGGCAATCTATTACATACTCAAATCATCTCCTTTTGCAGTTAGTCCAGGATCGTGGCTGTTTTAGCGTCGTCTTCCCCACACTTGAAGCTCATTATCATAGTATATACTGGATGTACTGTACCTAAATGAGGTCGATCCTAATTGATCTACTGTATATTGGAGCCAACTACACCAGCAGAGAGTATATTGACTTTGAACGGTGATTCTTGTATCAGGCAGTAACGAATCCCAGGCGAATGTTTCTACAAAATCGGCCCATATCCGTTTTTTGCCTTCTCCACTTTTGATCCGCGCCACTTTTTTTTTCTTCTCTTTTTTCTTTTCTTTTACTTCCGCTCCGAACCACCACCGACCGCATTTTCTTTAATCAACCCCCCTTCTTCCCCGTTTTTCTTGCCTTTCCTTCTCCAACTCTCTACTCTCTTCCTTACCTTCCTCTAACTCCCTCCTGTGGGACTCGATATATTATTCAATTCATTCAACATGGCTACCACTAACGACCTCCCCGCTAGCGACGTCAATAGCTACGACTATGTCATTGTTGGAGGTGGCACTGCTGGGTGCGTTATCGGCAGTCGTCTGGCCCAGTACCTGCCCAACAAGCGTATCCTCATCATCGAGGGTGGTCCTAGCGACTACATGGATGACCGAGTCCTCAACTTGAGGGAATGGCTCAACCTACTGGGAGGCGAACTGGATTACGATTACCCCACCACCGAGCAACCGATGGGTATGTCTATTCACTAATTGTCATTGAACCTTAATAACACTCTAACCCTCTCAATAGGCAATAGCCACATCCGTCACTCGCGCGCAAAGGTTCTGGGAGGTTGCTCCAGCCACAACACCCTCATCTCTTTCCGGCCTTTTGAGTATGACTGCCGGACTTGGGAGAAGCTTGGTTGCAAGGGATGGGGTTTCGAGACCTTCACCCGCCTGGTTGACAACTTGCGCAACACCATCCAGCCTGTCCATGAACGTCACAGGAACCAGCTGTGCAAGGACTGGATCCAATCCTGCTCTACCGCCATGAACATCCCCATTATTCCTGACTTCAACAAGGAGATTCGCAGCAAGGGCGAACTGAATGAGGGCGTTGGCTTCTTCTCCATCTCTTATAACCCCGACGACGGCCGCCGTAGCAGTGCTAGCGTTGCCTATATTCACCCCATTCTGCGCGGAGAGGAGAAGCGCCCCAACTTGACTATCCTTACGAATGCCTGGGTTTCCCGTGTCAACGTTGAGGGAGACTCGGTCACCGGTGTCGACGTCACCCTGCAGTCCGGTGTAAAACACACTTTGAAGTCGAAGAAGGAGACCATCCTCTGCGCCGGCGCTGTTGATACCCCCAGGCTTATGCTGCTCTCTGGACTTGGACCCCGCGAGCAATTGAGCTCTCTTGGAATCCCTGTGATCAAGGACATTCCAGGTGTCGGTGAGAACCTCATCGACCATCCCGAGAGTATCATCATCTGGGAGCTGAACCGCCCTGTTCCCCCGAACCAGACCACCATGGACTCCGATGGTGGTATCTTCTTGCGTCGGGAAATCGCGAACGCTGCCGGTGATGATGGCAAAGTTGCAGATCTCATGATGCACTGCTACCAGATTCCATTCTGCCTCAACACCGAGCGCCTGGGATACGATACCCCAGTCGATGCCTTCTGCATGACCCCGAACATTCCCCGTGCCCGCTCTCGTGGCCGCCTCTATCTGACCTCGGCCGACCCCAACGTGAAGCCCGCTTTGGACTTCCGCTACTTCACCGACCCTGAGGGCTACGATGCTGCAACTATTGTTGCCGGTCTCAAGGCTGCCCGTGAGATCGCCAAGAAGTCTCCTTTCAAGGACTGGATCAAGCGCGAAGTTGCCCCTGGTCCTAAGCTACAGACAGATGAGGAGCTGTCTGAGTATGGCCGTCGCGTCGCTCACACCGTCTACCACCCCGCTGGTACGACAAAGATGGGCGATGTGACTCACGACGCTCTCGCTGTCGTCGACCCTAAACTGAAGGTCCGCGGACTGAAAAACGTTCGTATCGCCGACGCCGGTGTCTTCCCTGTCATGCCTAGTGTCAACCCTATGTTAACTGTGCTGTCTGTCGGTGAGCGCGCCGCCGAGCTGATCGCGGAGGAGGCCGGCTGGAAGTCCAGCCAGCCCAGACTATAAACTGTCTGTAAAACAAGAGACCCAAAAGTCTACGATTGATGTTTGTTGTATGATTTCTCGGACGGATGTATGCATGATTGCTTTTTGAGCTAGCTACCTTTCACCTCACTGCTTGCATTCACTGCAGGTTCAGGTCCACAAAACGCATTGTCCAGCTTGGAGTTGACCGGGTCAAGAATTTGATTTTCATTCTGCATGTACAGAATACTGGGCTGTATTTGTTGTTATATCTATTGCGTGGTGGATCGAGAAATAAATAAATATATACATACAATAGAATTCAGCACCAATCAGTCCAAAATACTCATGACATCTTAAATCTTTGCTTTTATTGGTATCACAATTAAGATCTCTGTACTCGTAATCTAATATTATATCCCTGAAAATAGCAGACAGCAACAAGTATTAACAAGGTAAGAAAATAGAAAAACATTCAATAAGAATAAATAAGCCACCCAACACACTTACTCCATCACAATGCAAATCGGATCCATAAATCAAACAAGTAACTCAAGCATCCTTCTCCGCATCATAAATCCTAGTCCCCAGCTTCCAGACCTGATCAACCGTAAGAGTCGAGCCCGCGAACGGATCCTCCATCTCCCCTAACACCACCAAATCCGCATCCGCACCACTCTCTAACGTCCCTTTAATACCCTCCAACCCCAGCATCTTAGCAGGAGTAGAAGTAACAGCATTAAGCGCCTCAGCTGTGGACGAGTTCGACCACCGACGGAAGTTATTCACACACTCGATCAGCGTAGCTGAACTACCGGCAATCTTATCAGACCCTTCAAGCGTCAACCTAGCTCCGGTCTTGATGATTCTTTCTCCGTTAGTCCACTCGTATACACCATCCGGAAGACCGCAGAGCTTCATTGCGTCCGTAACGAGGATCATGCCGTGTGGATGGGCGTTATACGCGATCTTAATAGAAGTCGGATGCAAGTGAATTCCATCAGCGATAAGTCCGTAATAAGGTCTAGGCCGCTCGCTCTGGCCCAGAAGACCGAAGATACCCGGATTACGGTGGTAGAAGGGACGCATGGCGTTGAAAAGATGGGTGATCATAGTCGCGCCGTTCTTGGTAGCAGATAGAGCTTGCTCGTAGGTAGCATCCGAGTGTCCAATTGAGTAGATGATGCCCTTAGACACCAGCTCGGGAATATGCGGGATCATGTTCCCGACTTCCGGCGCGGCTGTGATCATCTTGATGGCGTGTGAGGCACCGGTTTCGGGGAGGTGCTCTGGACCATAGCAGTCGATGAGATCTTGGAATGTGGATGCTGCGCGGAGTACCTCCTTCTTGTGGACTCCGTTACGGCCGGGACTGATGAAGGGACCTTCGACGTGGGCGCCTAGGGATTCAGCGCCATCTTCGGCGCGGTGGTTTTTACCCTTTGGTGCGAGGGAGGGGAGAACCTGTTGCATGTTAATTTAATTCATGGTGAATGATTATGTGCACAAAGCCGGTGCGGGGAAAACCAACCTGCCAGTAAACTTCCGGAGTCGAGCTCACGATAGTTGGAAGGTAAGAAGTGACACCCGTGCGAGCGAGGCCCTTATTAACCATTCGCAAGCCCTCATCGTATTCTTCCTTTGTTGCCATCGGGACAGAGAAATCGAATCCTTGCGCGCCATTCAATTGGACGTCAATCAACCCCGGAGCGAGGATACGTCCGCCCAAGTCGATAACTTCATCGGGAGAAAGGTGGAGTCCATAAAAGGCTTCTTGGTCTCTGAGGATTTTGCCGGTGAGAGAGTCTATCCAAAGATCTTGCTGGATGAGATCCTTGCCTTTGACAAGGCGGCAGTTGGTGAATTTGGTGATGTGAGGGGTTGCTCCTGTTTTCCCAGGCATCGTGAGGGGTTGATTTGGAGAGAGATAAGATTGGGATTGATAAGGTAGGTTTGGTTAGGTAAGAGACTAGGATTCTTTCTCTAGTTTTGTCTCTTTATCTCTCCGAGGGAAATTGGTATGCGGGAGGTACGAGGGGCAGAGGGCAATAATAATAAGGTAATAACCGAAGAGAAGTACTAGAGATCGCTACGTTGAAAGAAAAGAAAACGGAACAAAGGAAAAGAAAAGGTACGGTGATGTGGAAGGCAACACGACATTGAGAGTGTAGTCACATCATCTCTTGTTGGTTCATACTTAATGTTGCCTTAGAGTATAAAATTGAAGATGTGACGTCGTTTGCTTTTGGTAGAATACGACTCTGTCTGTTTTGGGTTTAGTCTCGTTCTAGATTATTCTAATGTTGTTACCGTAAATACCCGTCCTGTATGGAATATTACCAAGCCCTGACCAGACCAATACCGTATTCATGCAAGCCACCGGCGTGACTTGAACCTTCTGGGGGGGAAATTTAATATCAGCCGCAGCTAAGCTTCTTCTTAGCTCTATCAATCTCTCTAAAATGTTTTGATATCTTCAAGTATATGTCCGGTTTGAGGTGGAATGCCTACTCTGTGGCATGTTTTGCCCACAAAGTACAAAGTACATACCAAAGAAGAGTGGAACTCCTCGCCTCCACCTATAGAGTTGCAAATGGCCAATGTTACCCTCCCTCTCCTTTCTCCAGTCTCCAGATAGAGATTTACCTCAGTCTTCATTCTGGGTCTCTGGTTCATCGACGTCGGACATAGGCGAATCAAATTACTATTCTGGTTGCATCTGAGACCTTTAGTCTCATTGTTCCGGACCCATCCTGGCTGTCACTGTCTCAATATTCTGCCCCGTCTCCCTAATTTCCCTTTTCTTGACTCTTCTCCATCAACACGTTGGCTCGCGCAATCACATCAAACAATGAATTTGTTCGTCCCTCAATTTTCTCCATTTCTCCCATCTCTTCTCCCCGCAGTCTACCAGCGTGTCAGGTCTTTCCCCAAACGACTTCCTTCCCAGAAATATGGTTTGATATGCCATCCAGAGATCCACGGCGCCAAATATGGTAGGCCCTCCACTTTTATGCCTCTAGGTCCAATTATATCCCAATCACTTTTGAGACTAGCCTTCCGGTTGCTCGGCTGCAACAATGGTCTGAAGTCAGTTCCCATGATCAAAAAAGTTATTCTTAGGTTGATCCCTTCGGAGTTCGCAAATATTTGTTGCATGCGCCGTGTCGGTACCCCAGATTCTTAACCAGCAGGATTCCCTCATTCCTCACTTGCATCTCATCCATCTCCCTGGCAACTTTCTCCTCCCGTGTTTTTCTACCTCTTCTTTAGCTTCACCCCATTTTGCTGTGCCCTCACTGGTCAAATTACACAGGGCACCTGCTGATCTGCCGACACCCTAGCAGCCTCCCTGATTTTATCTTGTCGGCATCATGACTGAACCAGCGTCTGAAGCCGACCAGAAGGCCGGAAATAATTCTCAAGCCCCTTCTGCCAACTATGACCAAGAAGCCACTCAAGACTCACAGGTTGTGGGAAAGCCTTGGATGTACAAACAATTGAAAATTGGACGATGGAAGCTACCATGGTTCGCCTCCCCAGAGGTCCAACTAGTTCTGGTTTCTTTTGTTTGCTTCCTTTGCCCGGGTATGTACAACGCTGTCACTGGCTTGG
Source organism: Aspergillus sclerotialis (assembly GCA_003589665.1). Lineage (NCBI taxonomy): Eukaryota > Fungi > Ascomycota > Eurotiomycetes > Eurotiales > Aspergillaceae > Aspergillus > Aspergillus sclerotialis. Next base: position 6,054 of record MVGC01000048.1, read on the forward strand.
GTGGTGGTGGTCAACTTGATAAGTCCGATGTGAGCGATGCCAACACGGCTCTGTATAGTTGTTTTGCTGTTGTTGGTTTCTTCGCTGGTTCTATCGCCAATTGGATCGGTTTGCAGTTGACTCTATCCCTGGGAGGTTTTGGTTATTTCCTTTACGTTGCGTCGCTCCTTTCTTACAACCATAACAAAAATGCCGGTTTCCTGATATTTGCTGGTGCCATGCTCGGTATCTGTGGTGGCTTGTTGTGGTGTGCTCAAGGTGCTGTCATGATGAGTTACCCGACTGAAAAGGAGAAGGGCAAATTCATTTCTATCTTCTGGGTCATCTTTAACTTGGGTGGTGTTATCGGAAGTTTGGTGAGGATGATTGTCCCCTGGCCTGTTTGTATCAATGCTAACTATTTGTAGATCCCACTCGGACAGAACTTGCACTCGACAGCCGGCAAGGTCAATGATGGCACTTACATTGCCTTCTTAGTTCTCATGGCTGTCGGTTTCATCCTTGCATGGGGTCTTTCGGATTCGAAGTACATCAAACGAAAGGACGGATCTCGTGTCATCGTGATGAAGAACCCGACTTACAAGTCTGAACTGATTGGTCTCTATGAGACTATACGGAGCGACAGCTACATCATTCTGCTATTCCCAATGTTCCTGGCTAGCAACTGGTTCTACAGCTACCAGTTCAACGGTGTTAACGGTGCATACTTCAACATTCGTACTCGGTCACTGAACAGTCTCCTTTATTGGCTTATGCAGATGGTGGGTGCCTTCCTTTTCGGATCGCTTCAGGACATGAAATTCTTTAAACGCACCACGCGTGCAAAAATCGTGTTCGCCGTCCTTTTCGCGATTACAATGGGCGTCTGGGGTGGCGGATATGCCTTCCAAAAGGGCTTCACCCGTGAGTCCGTCGATGGTTCAGTTGATTGGACTCATAGTAGCTACATTGGACCTATGTTCCTTTACATGTTTTATGGCTTCTACGATGCTGCGTTTCAAACCTGCTCCTACTGGTCAGTCACTGCCCATGCTCTTCTGCGTCTCACAGCTAACACCAGATTAGGTTCATGGGTGCCCTCACCAACAACAGCCGCAAGCTTGCCAACTTTGCCGGTTTCTACAAGGGGATTCAATCCGCGGGTGCTGCGATCACATGGCGGTAAGTTCATACTCTTTTTCTACAATACATTAATCACTAATAAGAAAATAGCATGGATGCAATGGGAGTCCCCTTCATGAACGAATTCGCGTCCTGTTGGGGCTTGCTCGCAGGAAGTCTTCTAATCGCCTCGCCCGTCATTTTCTTCAAGGTCCAAGACCATGTCGACGTTGAAGATGACCTTAAATTCAGTGACGAAACTGCTGGCGATGTCGGCATCCCTATGCAAGAGAAGTGCGAAGATGACACCAAGGACAAGGGCGAGTTCGACCATGCCTCATTCGATAACAAGGAGAATGGCACGCACGATAACAACGATAATGCCGTTGAACTCCCCACCGACAACCAGGATGGCAAAAATAATCAACCTTCGACCCACACGGAGAACAAGGACTCGAATGCCACTTAATCTGATTTAATTAATCGATTGTCTTTTCGGCTTGGTACATGCATATTTACTTGGGCTGAGGCATATACATTATTGGGCATTGTTAATATACATTGACTGGTTTTGTTTGCGTTTGGTTATTGCATCCTTGGAGTCGGGGTGTGTTCTTGGGATCGGGGAGGGATTGATTGATTGGTGGTGCTTGGTTGTTTATACTGTATATAATTCGCCTACGCACGGTTGTCTTGGAATCATCATATAAGATACTCCCATGAGTCAGGATCATGCTTTACGAGAGTCTGGCGACTCATATTTAGGTAATAAAGCTCATTCAGTGAATCTTTCTTACCAATTAATTCCATTTCCATATTCCCACATCCCAGAAGATCGGTGACCGAGTGATCCTTGATATGAGATATCCGCCGCACGTACGACAGCATAACACTCTTCCAGCTCAACATATGGTTGAAATCCGAGTACTGGCTGGACCAACCGTAAACAGATTGGCTTAACTGTTTATATTCTGACAGCCTCTATAAATGTATTGAAAACTCGATAACTTGTGTCAATTTGTATCGCGTATACTCCTATCTATCTATCTTAGCCATTGGTGGATTTCCGGACCACACAGCCCTCGAAATCTACCAGAATCAGGCTTTTATAGACGTGCCTTGGCCTTCTGAATCCACTCAATGTTGTCTTTCATGTATTGAGCTGCCCGAAGATCGCCAGACCGAGCATGGGCCTCGAAATTCTCGGCACGCGCCGCTCGTCCACAAAGCCGCCCCAAGTCTCCGCTGGCTTGTTCTGAGGTGACTTCCTGATAGGTGCAGGTTTTCAGGTACTTGCCGACCCATAGGCCACCGGTATATCTGGCGGTGGTTCGAGTTGGAAGTACATGGTTGGTGCCGATGACCTATATTGATATTGTCAATTTCTGGTCATATACAGCGTGGAGGAACCTTGGTCTCAGAGCCTACCTTATCACCATAGGAGACGCAAGTTTTTTCGCCCAGGAAAAGCGCTCCGTAGTTGGTCATTTTGGTCAGAGCGTCACGTGGATTTCTGGTGAGTACCTGCACGTGTTCGCTCGCATACTGGTTTGCCAATTGCCATAGATCATCCATGGAGTCTACAACAATGACTTCCCCAAATGCTTCCCATGAGGTTTTCGCGATAGCAGCCGTCGAAAGATCGGACGAACCAAGAAGCCGGTTAACGGCGTCGACGGTCTTACGTCCCACTTCGGGGCTGGTGGTAATCAAAACAGCTGGAGTGTCTGGGCCGTGCTCTGCCTGCGATACTAAATCCGTCGCGACAGTGAAAGGGTCGGCCGTTTTGTCGGCCAAGACCAGGATTTCCGTGGGACCAGCGAACAGGTCGATACCGATCTGCCCAAAGAGCTGTCTCTTACCCTCGGCGACGAAGGCATTTCCTGGCCCTGCCATGAAGTCCACTTTTTGGATGCTCTCGGTACCCACGGCCATGGCAGCCACTGCCTGAACACCCCCTAGGAGGAAGATCTCGTCTGCTCCCGCTAGATGCATAGCTGCGATAGTGCTGTTTGGGATCTGGCCGTTGATCGGAGGTGTGCAACCGATCACATGCTTAACACCAGCGACCTTGGCCGTCAAAATGGTCATATGCGCGGACGCAAGTAGTGGATAGCGTCCACCAGGGATGTAACTGCGCACGGAGACAATTGTCAGCTATTTCGTAGAGTTCTCGGCGGGGTACACAGTCGTTATTATGAGAGCACAGAACTTACGCCCCAACGTGATCGATCGGGATATTCTTTTGCCCTAGATGCACTCCTGGCTTGATTTCAACTTCGAAATCTTTCAAAGAAGCCTTCTGCGCCTCTGCAAACAGTCGGACATTCTGCTGAACCTCTTTGATATCGTCGATTGTTTGCTTGGGGCAATTAGCAATAGCGGCATCGATGTCACTCTGAGACAACTTGAAACTTTGAGGCGACCATTTGTCAAATTTCTCCGAGTATTTCCTCACGGCTTTATCACCATCCCTGCGGATGGTTTCAATCACATCTCGCACAATCCCGGGAACGTCGACGGATGGGGTTGTATTCTGGCCCGAAAGCCCCGCTCTTTCCTTGAGATATTGTCGGGTCATGGTTGCTTTTCTTCGTTCAGTTTTGTTTGATGAAGGAGTCCTGTGCCCTGCTCAGATTCGAAATATTATTCTTGTGCACTTTATGCTATTTTATAGAGTATCGGAGGCAGCTGTTACCGACAGCAATGTCTGTTCTACATTGTGTATTATCTCGGACTTCTTTCCGATGCCCGCCTACACTTCTCCGCATTGGAGTTGGGTTTTTCGTCCGAGGCACTTCGACAAACCATAAGGACAACAATCGAACCGAGTACTAGTGGAATCCGCCATGTTCGGCTAGTTTGCCTTTTGAATCACAAAGTCATCCCGCGTCACGTCACGTTACTGGGGGCTTTGCTCTCCAATGACGTGACAAACGGCGTGCTATAAACTTCGGGAATCTAAAGCAGATCGACTCCATTCTTTCGTTTCCACCTGGGAAAATTAAAGCACTACAAGGATCAGAAGTGGTACTAGGCTCAACAGGTCAGCCCTGACAATTTACGCAGCCAGCCGGAGCCTTGAAGACATAGACGCATACTACTCAGAAAGCCCTGCCCTCATCGTGACCACAGATCCCGATGCTATCTGTCGGAAGCGCTCACAAAAGTATGTTGAACGAGAGGCCGAGGTTATTAGGAGCACCGCTGCAAACAAGGGGGTACTGTCTGATGTAGCGGCAGGGCATGTCGAATAGGTGAACTAGGAAGAAAATAAAGCCTAAGCCTCCTCTTAGACAATTATCAATTGGTCATAGTTACCTTAGTATTTTCAAGGAAGCGGTATGGTGCAGCTAGCCTAGATACATACACGTGTGATTTACTAAATAAACACGATAGCCACATTTTGTGTTCCCATGCACTGTATAAGACCATCGCTGGTGGACGAGTTAGGGCTTGATCAGGACACCAGGTGGACTAGTTAACGTCAAGGCATGTGCAGTCAGCAGCCTATAACATTTATGGTTAAGCTCACCTCCATATCCTTATCCTTCTTTCCCATTCCTAGCTACCATCATTTCCGTTATCGTAGGATTCTAATGTTGTCGAAGATAATTACTGAACATTCCCACGTGACTATATGCCCTATATTGATCAATCTTTTCCTTTCTCTACTGAGATTTATTTGTTTTGTAACTCAGAGTGGCCAACTCTCTCCTCCTCTATACAAAGTGTATAGAAGAGATTAGTTGAGTCCAGTCAACTATGAGTTCCATGCAATGCCTCAGACCTGATTAGCTAAATCGACTGAATTCCACAGGATTTTTCTCTGTTTTCCCCTAGCCACGGAGGCAACACTTGAAGCGAAGTCCGTGCGAATTTTCGCTTGAAAACAAATTCTCTGTGGTTACCGGGGGTGCTCGTGGTCTGGGTCTGGCCATGTCTCAGGCGATTGTTGAATCTGGTTCTGACCTTGCTATTGTGGACCTTAGCGGTATGGTAAGGCCAGCCCCTCGTTTTGAAGGCAGGGAGCTGATTTAGGAATCGAAGGGGAGGCGGCTCAGGAACAGGCTAGTAACCTACTCGAGCAATTTAGGAAAGAGAACCCCTACCTTAAGAAGTACATTTTGCTATTTCGACCTACCCTTTAAGTTTCCAATGCTGGCTGGTATTAATTACTTAACAGTATGCCCAATATAACAGCCCACTACGCTAACGTCGCTGATCCAGACTCAGTGGACGATGCGATAGCTAATATCATTTCAAAGCATGGCCGAATAGACAACCTGGTCACGTCCGCTGGTTTTACTGGAAACTTCGACGCCATTTCGTACCCCCATGATCGGATACAGAGATTATGGGGCGTCGTAGTAGATGGAACCTACCTATTCGCAACCCGAGTTGCTAGGCATCTGATCGAACGACAGGCTGCAGGGAACATGGTACCCATCGGGAACATGTCCGGCTCCATTGTCAATATCCCCCAACCGCAGGCACCCTACAATGCGGCCAAGGCGGCTGTTTCCCATCTCGCCGCGTCGCTGGCTCTCGAGTGGGCCCGCCATCGAATCCGTGTGAACTGTATCAGCCCTGGATATATTCTAACCGCCTTGTATGTCAGAGCCCTTTTGTTTAAAGGATTAATAGTAAGCTGATATTTGCATTGTTTCAGGGCTAGCAAAATCTTGGACGAAAACCCCGACCTTCGTAAGAAGTGGACCTCTCTCATCCCTGTGGGTAGTATGGGTGTGCCAGAAGACCTCATGGGACCGATTACATTCCTCCTTAGTAATGCGTCTAGATATGTCACTGGTGCTAACCTTCGTGTGGATGGTGGTTACACTCTAACTTAAATAGCTTATTTGGTAGTTAATATATACGTTGACGGCTTGCTTTGTGTCCTATGATATCCTTCACGAAAAGAAAAGGCCTCGCTAGTCCGCGAGTACCTAGCAAGTCGTATAGGAAAATTTGGCTAGATTTCTGCCTCAATCAGAATCCGTCAATCCGAAGGACAGCGGATCCAGAAATCTTCTAATCCAAATCACTCTCCCCGAACTGGGATCCATGACGGCAGAAAAATGTGTCATTTCATTCGTTGTCGGATACATAGCTGTCCAGTCGATTATTTCTCTCGTTGTAGCCGTGATTTCTGGCTCGGGAGTCGTACGCGACTGATGTTTGTTGGATGATGTGGCAGTACGGAGCGACGTAGGTGAGTTCAAAGTGTGTTTCTGAGATGAACGTGTGCGTCTTAGAGGATCCTGACGGGAATTCGTTTTGACTCTCCTCGCCCGCGCTAATTTTTTATCCCAGTGCGATTGCATACAGGCTTTCCGCTCGTCACTCTCTTGGATGAAATCGTTTATACTGACGGATACTCCTGTCCCTAATGCCGCACCTAAGTGTTCGCCAGGGGATTTTTTATGTTTTCTTGGTGAAGGCGTAATATGATCACTGTTGGTCGCAACGATAAACGCTGAGTCAGACCTCAAAGTAGCCTTGCGATGATCCTTCTCAAGTACAAAGGCTTCAATACCATCGCAGAAGATCAGATAGGCAGCTGTAGAGGGTGCACGCATAACTGTGGGCAGTATTTCGTTCAAAGGTGGATTGACTGCCCCGCCAGAAGGAATGATATATTGTCGAAGCATGGACGAAATAGACCTTCGAACACCCAAGAGAACAAGAAGATGGTTACCATAATACCGATAATTGCTAAACAGGCCATCGGTATTGTGATTCGGTCGGAAATTAAGAGACACACTCAGCCCTTTCCTTACCCCAGTTAACACGCCGACAAAGCCAACATAAGAAATATTTGTGGCCAGGACAGTCGAGTAGTTGGGACTGCGGACGAACTCGAAGCGTACAAGCAATTTCCGCAATAAATCCATTCCCCAGTCTAATGTTCGGAAATGGAGTAGCCGACGCTCGTCCTCTCCGTAAGTGTTGTCTTTAGCCAGGGCTGCGCCGCTGGTGCATCCCATCAGGAGATCAAGAAGGACATTCAGCGAGACGAGTAGATACATTTCTATCCCTGTGACTCGGCTGATCCCTTTTATCTCTTGAGTTTCTTCGTCGGTATACAGTCTTCGGAGAAATAGACGTGCTAGATGTTTGACCCATTTCACTTGTATATTGGGAGCCACACTCTCGACTAGTTCGTCGAAGAGTCTCGTAATCGATTTGAGTACATCACAGTATTCCTCGGCGACTTTGACATAACGATCTGCGGGAGGGAGTGATAAATCGATTTTATATACTGGAGGTACCTCACCAAAATGTATTGCAGACGACATTTTGGTGATGAAGGCGTATTTGATGATTACGGAACTCTCATGAAATGTAAGAGGCCAAGCTCATTAGGCTCCAAAACATGTTGGGGGCTGTGCTCCACATCAGAGCAATCGCGATCTTCTCCTCATTCTTTAGTGCCGGTGATAGCCTGTGGTTTCAAGCTAGGAGAGCTCCGGGCTTACCAGAGTCGAAGACATTGTTCAAAGCGCCCTATCCACTGGTCCAGTGCTCATGAACTTTCGGTCTTTCCAGGAACATGTTTGATATGAATATCTCCCGGGTCCTGCTAAAACGACACCCCAAATCGACACCCCCACGTGACCTGCTACTCTTAGGTAGGTATAGTATAGTCACGTGTGTCTACCAGAACAGCGTAGGGTTACCAACACGTGATCCAGCTGTAGAGCGGGAAAACCTAAGTCCGTGGTGAGATCTAATTACCTAAAGAAAATCCGAGCTCTTCTACCCTTGGGAAGCCCTAGTTTACAGCCATTTAGACTAGGTAGTAAAGGATTGATAGAGTTTTATATACTGTGTAGTGTCTGTAAATAGTGGAGCTATCACCATCACGTGGGGGTGTCGATTTATCTTAGGGGGGGTGTCATTTTAGCAACACCCTATTTAAATCTTCGAAATTTGTTGCCAGTAAAGGACGTTCTATTAGCCTTTTATTAATATTATCCAGTTATCTGACTTTCAGACCCACAGAGGTGGGCATTCATAGATGGTGCCTAGAAAATATCTATCCACGTCTAGTGATTTTCTATCCACACTTCCTCAGCTAAGCCAGCCACGCCCCACACGTTTAGATCGACACCGTCAGTGACATGGGTCTTCGGCACAAGGGGACTTGAATACTGTACCTTTGTCCTAGACATATTATGACGCTCTTCGCGGTCTATTTACCCAATCGCATGAAGTTCTTGACACACAACTTGCTCAAGTTCCTCCAGTAACAGGTTAGAGCTGTTCTTTGATAACGCTAAAACCGAGTTCACCTCATTATCCATAGTTAGTTCTTGTGCCATAACTTCAGCTTTTGGTCCAGGCGATTGCTTGGAGACCTTGGGTTAAAGCTCCAAATCGCCCTTAGTAACTGCACCAAGGTCTCATGCAAACTGCACGAGATCAGTCCCTCGGCTCCGCGGTTGCTTTCCACACCGCATCAACCTTTTCTGGAGTTCTGGTCCGACATTGATCGTGTACCATGGCCTCCTCTACCAGCAAATCGTTTGCTCGTTTCTGATCCTACTTGAGGACTTGCAGTTTTCTATTGAGTTGCTCGCGCAGAGCTCGATTCTTCTATAATTCACAAGCAATCTGCGCGACAGCTTACTCGGCATGTCAAATGCGGACGCTGCGGAAAGAATGTCCGGGCAATTATAACATGAGTTTGGCGTCAACAACTTCGTGTCAAGCAAGAAACCACAGTGGGAGTAGAGCGTCTCATAGTTGATTTCAATTGTTGTCGTACTGTACGAGTGATTTACACCTACGTTCTTCCAAGTCTCAGGTCCATTTATTGGCGGAAGAGTCAAGAGTTCTTCCTGATGTTCACAGGGAAGGTGGGCGGGCGGATCCCTGGTAAAACCTCATTCGCAGTCCTCTGAATATCTAGGAATCACTCTGACAGTACGGAGTATGTGGATTGAAACTATTAGCAAAGGGGACTCCGCAGTGGGGATTACCTACCTTCGTCTATGCAAGACGTCACACTTTACTGTAACTGACAGTAGGTGTCGAAGAGCGCCATAAATTCTGAACCCTCGTCCTTATCCTTCAATTTCCTTCTCTTACTTGACGTTCTCAGTTGGATTCACAAGGGCTGATCATCAAGGTATCACCGAAATTATGGATACTGATTCACAACTTACGGTCAAAGGCGCCTCTCTCTCCTACCGAACAATCGGTACCGGGCCAGCTTTAATCCTGATACCCGGGGGCAATGGCACAGCCATATTCTACGAGTCTTTGGCCCAAGCCCTGTCTTCTCGTTTCAAAGTTACGATTTACGATCGCCGTGGCTTCCATCGCAGTCCCGTCTACAACAGCGGCACAACACCAACTGGGAGCACAACTATGAGAACACATGCTGAAGACCTAGCTGCTCTAATCACTCGTGTCTCCCCACAAGGGCCAGCATCACTCTTTACATGCTCTGGGAGTGCAACCATTGCCACGGAGCTACTTTCCTACAACCCAAATTTGGTACACAGGGTAATCCTGCATGAGCCGTTATTCATATCTCTCCTGCCTTCTCCCTTACAAGAAAAGACGAAGGCGACAGGAAGGGAAGTGATGACAACGTACAAGAATAGGGGCATAGGACCTGCAAACAAATTACTTATGCCACTAGTTCACGGTGCGGCTGATTGGAGGAGGTTCAAGAAAACGGAAACTTATAACCGGCTGGCCTCCCTCTCCGCGAATAATATGACTTTCTATTTCGAGAATGAATTGCCCGAGTTGGTCGAGTACAGAGTGGATGAAGTCTGGCTTGCGCAATTTCGAGACAAGCTTGTCCTGTTTATAGGAAGTGATATGGAGCCCGAACCACCAAGTACATCAGTTCGTCGGCTGGCCGAAGAACTCCAAATCGCTTTAACAACCGTTGAAGGAGGTCATTCTGCGTACGTCACTAATGTGGGTGAAACTGCTGATGCAGTTATCCATACACTGCTTTATCCAACATCCAAGATATGACTCTGATCAAAAGTAAAATATTGATTACGTGCCTGTTAGAACCTGTCTGAAACTCTTTACCGTTCCCATATACAGCCTATAAACCTTTTTTTGAGCCATACAGTTTGCATAGAGGCTGCCTATATCTAGATTCTTACCTTTATAATGTGACTGGTCCTAGGCGCCATAACTTCAACTTTCGCCTATCTCCTTGTTCTACGTTCTCAAGCCTGTTGCTTCTTATCCACTTCAAAAGCTATACTAAGTGTCCAATATAGGAAAAACTAAAACTCGGCTAAGCCGGTGATCCACAACCGGAGAGGTTGAGGGCGATAAAATTCAGCTCGCATGCTACAAGGAAAATCTTTCAGTAAAGCCTTTTACACCTCTATGAACAGTCGGACGTTTACTAAATCTCTTTAACATCGTCAATTGTTTACTTAGAGTAATTGGTAATTATTGCATGCAGATTTGGGATACCGGAATATGGAGGTGTGATTACCTGGGAGTAACGATTGAATTAAAGGAACGAGCTCTACTACCTAACTCTCGCAAAGCATGACGCTGACATATAACGGTGTCTTCCACAATTATTTCAAGATGATCATGCGGAACGAATTATATACAGTACTTAACTTCCAAATCATCATCGAGTCCACTCCTCAGCCTAATACCACATCACAGAACTCGATGTCGGCTTCGAACTCGAACTAGAAGCCACAGAGCTCGAGCTAGCCGTCATAGAAGGCAACGCAACAGAGCTCTCTGTATGAGTCGCCTCGGGCTTCCCCTCAGTTCCATAGTCGGGCTTATCATTCAAACTAACCTCGCCCCTCGCAACATCCCACCCATTAATCGTCCGATTGAAGAGCTGCAAACTAGCAATGGGCTGATAGTATGGCACCTCATGACCGGCCTCATAAACTCTGGTGAACGAGAAGTTCCCATACTCCCTACTCTCACCGTATTCAACGCCGTCAACGACCATGGGCACGTAGCCGGATTTCCGGAACTGCTTGGCGTGGGCGTACTCGACTGCTTCGGAGACGGCTTCGCCGCCAAACCAGTTGCAGATGTAGTCTGCGTCGCCGTAGATCAGCGATACACGGACGGGCAGTGAGAGGAGGTGTTCGAGGTCTGAGAGGAAGTTCGGCCAGACGAAGTCGCCGGTTTGTTGGAAGGCGTAGTAGATTTCTTGGTTGGATTGTGTGTAGTTGATCTTCACGCCTAGTGCGTCCATTATATCGTCGCGTTGGAGGTATTTGCTGTAGTACTCCGGTGGGGTGGGGTCCTTTGCTTTTGTTAGCTTGTTAGGAGAGGAACCTGAGGGAGGGGGTGTACATCAGATGGATGACGGATGTCGTAGGTTCCTCGACCGGAGAATTCGTAGTATGGTCCCTCTGTTTATGCATTAGATTTACTTGTTGTTTGCTGGTAGTAACCGATACATACCGACGTTGTCACGGCACATATTAGTGGCCTCGGTACAGATAGCATAGTCAATCAAAGAGGACCGGTTCGTCTGCTTGCAGCTCGCGACTTGGTCCTGGCACCCGTTGGGCATGGAGTTGGCGAACTTCATGTAGTTGTACACGGTTTCGTTGACCTGTCTAGTTAGTATTTCATAACTGTCAAATGGGTGCTAATGGAAACTCACAGCCTTGATGCCATAGGTATTGTTAACTGCAAATTCGGGATAGTACGGTGCCTAGAGTCGATTAGTTATGGACTTGGTAACAGTTTTGATATACCTACCTGAATGGCCTCATCAATGATACCGTTGATAATACCCAGGCTGTTGAAGTCCAGATGAATACCCTTAGTCTCGCCCTTGGAGATCTTCTCGTTCTCCTTATAGAAGTGGTTGTAGAACTATCACTGTTGTTAGATTATTTGGTTACCAGGATAGGTTCCTTGTTTACTCACGGCCGGTCCGTAGTGTCTAGGGCAGTCAGTTAGTGGAACCACTAACTATCTGGGGGAAATATGAATCGCTTACCCTCCATAACTCTCAGTCCACAAGTTAAAGCTCTTCGACTTAATCTTGGCGTCCAAATCTGGCAATCCGCCCAGGAATCCCTGCAGGATTTCCCAGGCAGCGTGAGCAGCGCGGTCAGTTGTATCTGTAGCACCGATGTAAGTAACTGGAAATCTAACCGCTGTTTAAGGGTAGTTACCCAATTTGGTAGCATCGATAGTTGGGTATCGGCCCTTAACACCATCATATGAGGAATTTTCAACTCCACCAGTAATTGGATTAATCGAGCCAGGCTCAGCATCAGAATAAGAAAACCCTAAATCAGTCAGCTACCCCACTGTCAACACCAGCAGATGGGGTATCATACCAACTCCTACAGGCTGGGAAAGGAAAAGCAGATTGGACACCTCATTCCATGAGTGAGGGTTAAGATAGGACTCATATGAAGAATTGATATGGCAAGGACCAAGCTCTGATACCCATCAGCAATTATATATTGGATCCATTCTAACAAGCACGAACCCTCATAAAGCCCAATCAAAGAATCACTACCCGGGCCACCATTCAACCACAGCGTAATAGGCGCATTGGCAGGATCATGGCGCGCCTCGAAGAAATAGAAAAAAGTATGAGAATCCGGAGCAAGATCGATGTAGCCGGAATAGGACTTCACGCCGGGCGTGGTCTCACAGATACCCTGCTTCCCAGGCTCCTTATACCGAATGGTGACATTGTTCGAGGTGACGATCTTCTGGACCCCGGTTGGAGCTTCCGGAAGCTGGCGTTTAGCCCAAGGGATTGTGTCGGGTGCAGCATAGGCTGCTCCTACCAGTGGTAGGAGGGTGGTCAAACCACGCATGTTTGGTTAGTTGTTGATTTGAGAAGCGAGAAGACGGAGCAAGGACTTGTGAATATCAACACAGAACAACAGTGACACCCGTCAACGGGGGAGAGGATGGAGACATCTTTATACGGGGGAGTGCCCGGAACTAAATCCATTGCCAGTCCCACATGGTGAGAGGGGTTGAGGCTATGGTATCATAAGCCCGAAGTATTGCGGGGAGAGCCGATTCCCTGTTGGCTGAAAGGGCGGTGTTGTAGTGCTAGCAGATGCAAGAACGAATGCGTTACCTGATAAATTCTTTTCTGCCTGCTGTTTTCGGGGAAGCGCCTATCTCCGTTTATTTCTGCAAAAGGGATGTGATCGGCCCAACGATACAACTCACTGTAGTCATTATAATTACTCCCTGACGATCACTGCGATGTTGGCGATGGGAAGTTGATCGCCGACGGTTCCCCGCAAACAAACCTTGTACTGTGTAACTTGGTGTTGTGTTGAGGCGGTTCAGGCCGCTGTATGATTGTAAGTCATTTTCATTCCTCATCTCGAAACTTTTGTACTTTATATACAGGTCATTACATGTAAAATAATCCAAAGCCCTCATAGTACATAGTAAACGCCGGATATATCCCCCCCCCCCCCCCCCCCATGCTAATCCAATCCCATTGCAAGAAAACATTAGGTAAAGTGGAAATGTCACCTTAAGACTCCATGTTCAACCCGAGGTCTGCCTCGAGATCAGCGGCGATGCCGCTATTTTCAGGTTGCGTTGATTCAGGCGCCACTGGTTGATCGCCGTTGAGCTGTCCGTCCCCAATGGGAAAATCGAAACCCTTATTTTCGGTGCCAAATCCCATCATATCGGGAACATTGTTCATGTTACTCATAGCAAACCCGCCGCTTGCGTTCCCGTTCAGATTAAGGTTATCGTCTGCGCCGAAGAAGTCGTTGCCAGTGTCTTCAAAGTTGATAAGCGCGTCGAAGTCATTCTGAGTTACCTCGGCATCGTTTGCCAGATCCATAAGCTCGCTCATGCTTAATTCAGTATCCGTCTTGGGAATGCTGAAAGCATCGGTGTGATAGTTGGGGTTGATGTTGTTCGTGCTGCCATTCTCACTGCCATCTGATGGAGGTGGTGTAGAAGCAAACAATGGTCCTTGGGCAGTTTGGCCGCTCGCAGTAGGTTGAGTCGACTTGGGATAAGTGAGATCAGGAATCTTCTGGGCAAGAGAATCCGGAGGTGGTGTTAAGGTGTTGACCCGTGTGCCCTGATCACCAGAGCTGTTCGGGTCCGCCTGCACATCGGATGGTGCAACAGTGAGTTGAATGCCAGCCTTACGGATAGCAGCCTCCAAAAACGAGGTGGCAAAGTCAGCAGACGCATAGATTTCTCGCAATCGCTGAAGAATTCGCATGCACTGGTAGAAGCGTTGAAGGCTGGTCATTCGCACACTGGGATCGCTTGATTTGATGTCGAGAAGGTGGATAATCACGGCAGGGAGGAGAACAGTAACACCGGTCGTAGGGAAGTATCGAGTCAAATCTAACTTGTGGAGATCCTGTGCGATACTGGTTATCTCAACGGCAGCAAAGCGCACCTTTCTCCTTGACATCTCTTGCAGTTCCGCATCCATGGACGGATAAGGAACAGCCGGGAGAACCTGCGGCCGGTGCAATGCGCTGGAAGTAGTTAAATAAACCATCTTAAGCAGCGCTCGGTGAGTGTGCAGAACTTCCTCAGCCTCGGGCAACTTGGAAGTGGTAGAAGGTGAGTACTGAACCTCGGCGGGGAGGTTCGCCAGCCAATCCTCCAACTCCTGATCGCAATGCCGTACTTCAAATGTCTCTGCTGATGACTTCTTCGGTACCAACATCATTGTGGTTTCCATCGTACCACCAAACTTGTGACTCAAAACCGAATACTGAGCAGAAAGAACATGACTGACACAAAGGCAAAGTTTCGCCTTCTCGATGAACATTTGAGCTAGGTCTCTTTGTTTCTTAACGTCTTGAAGAATCTCTGAGTTGCCGACCAGGCTTACAGCCTCTGGGGGGAATGGATGAAATTCGAAATCATCAAGCGTCAACATCGGAACATCACAATCGTCATCCTTAACACGCATGGGACGTCTCATTCCCAAGGCAATCAGTCTGTCGCGAGTATAGGTACTCCACCAGATACGCTTCCACATGCGTTGGCGTCGTGCATCCATGCGCGAGTTCCCAGGATCGCGATGTAGACCGATCGTGTGAGCAAGAGACAAGCTAACACCCATCCAATGCCATGTATCTTTCTGGTCATCGGGCGTCTCATACCAGTAAGTCATGAGAAGTAGGGACTGTACAAGCGAGATGCGGTCGACTTCATAATCGAAGTCATACAGAAGTCTTGTGCGCTGGAAAAAGATTTTTCGAGCCGCCTTCCTGTTTGGATAGCCAGCGGCGTGTAAGTGTTTTATGTCGATAAAGGCAGTACCCGCAAACATGACTGCCTGGAACAACAGTAGACTCATGCGGTTGACCCCGTCATTCATCGTAATGGTTTGCAGAAAATCTTCCAGGTCCAGAAGAGGCATATAGGTATGGACATAGTGAATGTAGCTTTTGATCAGCTCATTCCGCAGTACCACATCCGGAATCGTCAAGGCTCCTTTCATTGTCAGGTAGTCAATGTCTTCCTTTTGAAGTCGTGGCGGCAATCCTCTAATATAATCGGGAAGAAAAACAGCACCAGATGAAGGCGCACCGAAAGTAGGATCCAACAACTGTTGGATCTGAGAAGTGACGTTGGATAGAGGGAGAGTTTCCGGGACTGCAGGGTTAGGAGCCATCCGTCTTCGAAAGCGATCATCTGGAGCAATTCGGCCGGCCGCTTGGTTTTGATCTAAAGTGTATTAGCTACGAAGATCCAAGTACAAGTTCCGGAGAATCAGATACGAACATATGAGATGTGGCATATGTTGGCCCTGGTCCAGATCTACAGACTGTTGGGACGGAGAGGCAGGTGCGACATGGGGGAGGCCATGACATTCACTAAGCCTCCTTAGAAGATGATTGTTCTCTTCCGTCGCATCTTCAGGAGACTCCGGAGTCTGGTTTTTGTTCTCACTTTCAACCCGAGATTTCCTGGGTGATCAGAAAAAACTCGCTGTCAGCTGGGAGTTCATATTAAGTGAATCAAAAATCTCTAACAACCAACCTTCTCCGTTTGCTCTCAGTAACAATGCATTCTACTTGATCCAACCGGCAATTTGTACAAGGAGAGCCATTTTCCACCACATCACAGCGTACTTTCCTAGAACGACAGCAGCAGCAAGCTTTCGATGCGCGTCTCTTTACGGGACGAGCATTGATAGCGAGACCCGCCGCCGACGCTTTCCGCTTACCCTGAGTCTCGGTAGTATTTGAAGCAGCGACTCTCGGCATATTGAAAGTAATCTAGTTACTCATGAAGTAGAATGACTTGAAAGAGGTGACGAGAAGCAAATACGATCAAGGTCAGATTAAAGACCTAGAACGTGAATAGAAGAAGAAAGAAAGGAAAAGAGAAAGGAAGAGGAAGGAAGGAGTGGAGAGGGTCTGAGCTTGGATGAAGCATTAATTTTTCAGTATATACAGTACAGGGATTAAACCGGCGAAGTCGGGGCAATGGAATGTTTAAGTAGGGGGAACGAAGAAAGAAGCGATCCACATTGCCATCGTCGCCTCCCCAGAAATTCAGATTTAGTTTTTTTGGGAAAGGGAAGAAAGACGATGATTGTTATTTGTTTGATTGCCTTATGTAATCCAATAACCCCACCTCTTAAGTAAGCCTTTCGGCCCGGGCTTCTGACTGGCTCATCTCGGCTGCCGACGGAGCGAATGGAGGAAATCACGACTTCTTCATTGGTCGTCCTTCCCTCTCGCTCTCCAATTCCCCTCAAACCAAAAGGGAAAAGAGTCAGGCTTTACTCCACATTCATGTGGGCTTGGTCAACACGGGGGATCCTTCTTCTCTATTGGACCTGAATGCGTCATTTCCTTCCGTCTTGGACGAATCCCCGGCCTCTTCCGAATTCGATGTGTTTATGCTTTGTTGGTTCTATGGCGGACCTTGGTCGTTATAGAGTCCCAGCTATTTTCCAGGGTTAATCTGAGCTAAACCTCGCATTCATTAAGAGGTGTACAGAGGAAGAGACCGTCGGTCAAAGTGATCCTAAGCCATTCAGGAGAACGTACCGAGGTACGGTTCCGAGTGTCCAATGCCACGGTTGATATTGGTAGATCACCGAGACTCGTGCAATCATTATTATGGTCATCATAGACACTATAGAGTTGAAGTTCGAACGTGCTCGGTATTTATTCCCTTGCAAGTTAGCTGCTCAAGTCATCTTCTACGGTCATCCCTCGAAACTGGACCGTCTACCGAACACGAAGATCATACTGGTTTTAAATTCAGTTAAATACTGTGATCTGAATGATCATCCTGATGCGACTGATCCCAACCAACGTTCAGGTATAAAGCCCTTTTTCAATATTCACGCCCATTGCGCCAGGTCAGAATCCTTTTCAATAGTCACGCCTAATGCGCCAAACAGCCAAATCTCGGGAATGGCTTAGAAACCGATTGTTCCAGCTTGATTCGTGGACTCTTCTGTACCGTCCCCGGACTGGAGAAATCTCCCATGGTCCAAAATTTATTGTCTCGCAAGGTTCCGCTTACTCGGCAACCGGAAATGCTTGCGAGCAATCTGGATCAAGAAAAGTCGCACAGTGGGCCAGTGCCAAGCTGCCACCATTCCTAGGGGTCATATGGCTTCTGATCATTACGTTTCTGCCCCAGCTGCCCCAGTTAGGCTGGAGGATTTGCGCACAAACTCTATGCTGAACCACACTCGAGTACGTGGCTAGTTGATAGTTGAAACTGTTGAAACTAGCTTCAAACTACCGATAACGGACTTACCTATTCAGGCTGTTGAATGCATGCACATGCAAGAAACTTGCTAACGGGCCAGACTCTACGACGTACATGTGGCCCACGCTTTCTCTACTGGGCGGGCGCCTTCTTTAAGCCACATTTAGTAGTGGCGATATTCGGACGATGTAAAAATTTTGCACATTCATTCAACATGGCATCGGTTCATGCTAGCTATGTAGTTGAGAAGAGTGCACAAAATATGACAATACTTCAAAAATGGTGTGGGTTATGCTCTCGTGGATTCTCTGGTGTCCTCGTCACCTTTTTGTGTTCCTGTTTCAGCCTCAGGCAGGTTCCCACGAGGGAATAGCTAGCCAATCACAATCTCGGCCGCTGATTCCCGATGTGGATTAGCCCCGGCAAATATTAACCGTAAACGGTTAGCCCCTGTACTGCAGAACTGAACCTTAGGAAATTAAACTGCCGATTTCGCTGTATTAGTCATCGAGCTTTCCGATCTTTCCAGTACCCCAGCAGATCCGTTGACCCCATCGTGGGGTAGAACATCGTCTTTAATGTCTCACGGTATGCACCACATACTTCGGCCTTCTTTCCGATCATTCACTTATTCCTTCGATTTCTTTTCTGCTTCTAGCCTCTTAGATGCGGGCGATTCGTTTATTTCAAGGTGATGCCAAGATCAATGTGCAACTCTTAGTCCCTGTCTCATTCCAGTAGCTTCTACGGACGAGGGGACCCTCCCGACTTAGGAAACTTATACGTCTGATCTTTGTGCCTATTCTCAAAAAGCCCTTCTTTCCGCTCGATTCTTTCTCTTTTTCTCCATGAATCTGTATCTCTCCACATGGAGACGACGCGGGGAGGCGGAGGTCTGTGTGTATCTTTATGTCTTTCTGGCTCCCAGCACTCGATGTTGAAAAGATACTGTGGGCCGTCGTTAGTAATAGTTTCTTTACTATATGGCAGTTTCTGGCTTACTATGATAGCTATTAGCAGTCTAGGAAATTTGCGAGCTAATGGGGCCTCTTAGGCTACTCCGGGTAACAATATGTCTTTCGTTTCTGATTGTAAAACATTTGTTAGCGGAATTGTCTAGCGAAACTCACCGTTTCTGTCTTCAACTACTACGGTTTGCTTTGCTAGGTAGCGCTAATCGAAGCCTACTTTGTCGAGGCATTGCTGGGATCAGGCTCTGAAATCAGGCTGTCAACCCTCAAGTGCGCTGGACATGCTGGCTGCCATTTGGCCATAGGAGAAATCTGACATTGCGTTATCTACCGTAGCCTACTATCGTCTTGTCTACATATTATATAGCTCTGCATATAGATAACTCATCAGTTTTCACAGGCAACTAGTTGCCGACAGTTCGCCGTGTATTATCCACGGACAGTCAAAGTTGTTCAGGAATTCTAGAAGGCAATAATTTCACAAGTACACTGGCTGTATGCGTGGATGTGAAGCACAATAATCAAAGGTTGTGATTTAAGTATTGTAAATTACAGCAAAATAAAAATTACTTGCGATTGGGGAATAGTAACATATTCAAAGCAAATCATACAGAAAAACCCAGACATAGCAGAGACCGAAGCTAAACCCATTCATGATACATATCCAACCTCAAACACCACCACGACCCATCCGCTCAATCGACCCCATAATTCCACTCTTACCCGGGGTGAACACAGCTATTCCAGATTTCCCTCCACTATTTCCTCGAGCAGGTTTTCCAGGCGTTGGTACACCGATTTTAGGAATCTTCCTTTCTCCACCGCTAGAGCCAGTGCTGGGCGGTCTAATACCACTGCGGCCAATACTCCGTTTGAAGTTTTCAACTGGCAGATCCGAGTCCGCAGACGTGGGCTCAGGAGATTGACCGTCCCGGGGAGTATGTGATTCAGAGCCTGTTCGCTGGGGCTGCGGCTGCGGCTGTTGCATAGCTAGCCACTCGTCGACGGCAGCGACTAGTTCACCCTTCTCGGCCCTTTCTGCCTTCAGTTCCAAGCGTAGTTGTTCGCTATTAGCTTTGATTGTTGCCATCTCTTGCTGTAGACCCTTGATTTGTGCCTCCATGACACGCTTCTCGGCTTCATGCTCGTCCTTTTCATGCGCTATAATGCTGGCATTAGGGTCCGGGATTTCAGACATGGTTGAAGTTCGCTCCGACTTCAAACGATCGTTCTCCGCATTAACAGCCTTCAGCTTATCCTCCGCTTGTCGAACCCGTTTCTCCCAGCGTGCCTCATAGCTTTTCTTCAATGCCGATACTTTGGTTTCGTGTTTGCCTTTGTAGAGCGTGTGAAGCTCCCGTGCAACCTTCTCAACGGCTTCCTGAACTTCCTTTGCAGTCTCCTCGGGGGTCTTGGTATTTTGAGGGTCCCCTCGAGTTCCAGGTTCACGTGTTGGTGATTTCTGGGCAGCAGACAGCCGACTTTCTAATTCAACAACCTGGCCTTCGAGTCGCTCTTTGCTCTTCTCAACTTCCTCGACCTTCTTTATCAACCTTTCCCTTTCCTGCTCCCCCTCCACAATGTCTGCCTTGACGCTGCGTAGTACCTCTTCCATCTCTTGTCCTCTTCTCTGCCATTCAGATTGTTCCATTTCCAATGCCTCTTTCCGAGCAGCTTCATTTCGGACCTCTTCCCACGCCTCACCAACGCGCCGTTCTGCATCCGCAATTGCTTGTTTGAGGCTAGATACTTCAGCTTCCCTTCCACTCAGAGTTGCCTTGAGCGAAGAAATCTCCGACATGAAACCAGACTTAAGTGACTCCAGTTCCCGGGGCGTGATAGTAGGAATCGATCTAGGAGTCGGCGCCGGGGAAATGTCAAAATCAAGCAATGAGCCCTTCGCAGGTGACTTCATGGACTCCCGTACAGTACGCAATGGCGATCGACGGGGAGAATACCGCGAACTCTGCATGTTAGATCGACGAGGGAACAGGCTCGGCTGATCCATTAAGTCAATCAAGTTAGGAGTCTGGCTTGGATTTCCCGCATCGGGATATTCCCTCCTCCTCGGTGTAGGCGATCCAACAGGAGAACCAACATCAATCAACGCACTTCTTCTATAAGGTCTCCTGGCCGTACTTGGAGTACATGGCTCAGCACTTCGATCAGCCTCACTCAAGCGAGCGGGACTACTCGGGGATGGTCGCATAGCTTTTACTGGCGAGTCCTGACGCAGTTTCGCGAATGCAGTCATCTCCACATTTGGGACAGCCGAGAAAGTACTCAGACAAGTATCATCCATAGGGTCATGAGAATCATCAATCATCGCATCATCCTCCCCATTAGAGTCCATATTTTCTTTATCCTCCGCAGAGTTATCTCCATGCAACACAGTGCTCATGCCTTCGTTATGCTTTTCTTCCATCATACTAGTACCAATTCCATGACCTGTGTGTTCAGTCACGCT
This sequence comes from Aspergillus sclerotialis, assembly GCA_003589665.1. NCBI lineage: Eukaryota > Fungi > Ascomycota > Eurotiomycetes > Eurotiales > Aspergillaceae > Aspergillus > Aspergillus sclerotialis. The sequence goes on from MVGC01000048.1 coordinate 27,288, forward strand.
ATGCTCATGCGTATCACTGGCGTCTTCATCGGCGTAGACGTTAATGTCCGGTATACCCCTCTCACCCACACCTCTTTTACTTCTATCATCTGGAGTTTGGCTCACTTCCGCGCCGTCATGTGTATGGTCGTATTCGTAGGAACGTTTCCTGGGAGTCGTAGAGTGTTCGCTTGCAGCAAGGGGCTGTCTCTCCCGCAGTTTGGGAACGTCGACCGTATCGTCTCTTGCGGAGTACTGGAAGGGAGAGCTTGGAGGATCTTGGTACGCATCTTCATCGTCATCTGTGTTCTGGGCTGATTGGTGAGCGCTGGAATAAACCAAGTCGTCTTGCGGTTGGGCATCGTCTTCTTCGGTTGCAATCTTAAATGGACTTGATTGTGGGTTCTCTTGGTCGTCCTCGGTCATGATCTCTTCGGAGCGTCCGCTCTTTGAAGGAGGATCGAAACTCGGCGTTTGAGCTCGTGAGTTTTGATGTGATGATGGTAAGGGAGATAGAGGGGCAGACATATTGAAGGTATTAAAGGAAATTAAGTCAAAGTATTACCACTCAGTGGTTTTAGGATACTAAGAAGGAGGGAGAAACTGAGAGTATGCGCTGGTTTGCGATGTGCTTATTTTGATCCGTTGCTGGGATAAGAGTAAACAAAGCTATTCCTTTTTGGGACTAGCTAATGTGACTGATAGGGCGGTGTGACCTGGCAGAAAGCAACTCCACGCCACAGCAGTTATGGAGATGTCTTTTGAGGTAGGGAATTCAAGGACAGCCTACTTTCTTGGACCAATCACTCTAATCTTTGGAAATATGTTAGGTAGCTTCCAGAAATATAATACAAGAACCCAGAGAATGTCACCAAGCGCTATCCAATATAAATGGTACAGTACAACCAACCCAAAGGTATAATAAAAAGCAGATGGACGTAGTATCACATTTCAGAATTCTCGTAAACAGGCATATAAGACCGTCGCTCTCTTGCTCTCTAAGAGGAATTAGTAATTTTGTCTTCCATTGAATGATGAGAGGGAGTTCCAGCAAAGCGCAGGCCCTGAGACAGACGGAGCAACACATACCTCAACCCATTTCTCGATCCAGGGCTTGAAAACAGCCCACGCCAGAAGACCACCAGTTGCGATAATAAATATAAACACTATAGTCTGATCCTTTTTGGAATCTCGCTCTAGACGGGAAGAGGTGTTAGCAATGCGTATTCTGTAAGGATTGCAGTTTCTCAAGCCATCAGTGGCAGCACACACCACTGCCACACGGCAGAGTCATTGACAATAAATTCAGCAGAGTATAGTATATGGCAGGTATGGCAGGTATGGCATACGGAAACATGTAGTAACGACATCGTCCTCCTTAGCACCTTTGCAGGTGGGCAAGTCATAACCAAGACAAAACTTCCGGGTACAGTCGTTGCAGCTCAACGCGCGATATTTCTTCTTTCTTTCTTCAAGTCCAGCACTTCTGGCAAATATTCCGGCGCTGCGTTCATGGAATTTGAAAGCGTAGTTTAGAGGCGATTCAGGCGACGAGGATGATTGAGGTTTTACGGGATCGAGGGGAATGATTGTGCTGTTTGAGAAGCAGGTGCATTTGCAAAAGGAAGTGGGAGCTAATTGGATATTGTCAGTAACATCAACAATGTGTATATAATGTCGAGATGCTTAGATCGTCTCGTAGTCTGCGACAGGCTTCCCTGGACATAAAGTAAACCGGAGTTGGTATGACTTACTGGACGCTAAAGTAAAAGATAAGCAAGAGAGGACACTCAACAAAAGGAGGAGCAGGCCAAAGCTGCTGCTTGGCCGTAGCATGGTGGATTGTGACAAGTAAATGTTAATTGCGATACCTGCAGTCGGTTCTATTCAAGTATGGCTTATCAATTACCTATCGATCATGTATTATGTTCTTGGCATCATGTGACATTTATACTGTAGATGCCAACGTCTGGCTTTCTATAGTAGCGTATCGACATTAATTAGTTGTATTACTATCAATCCCTGACAAATAATTGGTATCTTAGCAAAGGCACCATCAGGCAGCATAAACACATTGGCAAGGACAGCCAATAACTATGACTTCCCCCTCATGCCTTTCCTGCGATTCTCCCTCTGTCTTTCTTCCTTAGCGGCATCACGTCGTCTCTTCTTCCAGGCGCGATTGTTGTCCCCACGATTCTCCCAGAACCATTTAGCGAAATCTGATTCACCACCCGCGGCTGACGACTTGGGAATCGGGGAGTTGTAGGAATTATCCTCTTCATCCTCAGACTCGTTCCACTGAATATGTCTATCAGCTAAAGCAGTGTCAGGAGTTGGAGCTGCACTCCTTAATCCACGCTCTTCTATGTCCTTTTTGGTAAAAGGTGTAATGGGTCCGGTTGTGCCCTGGTCTTCCTCTTCAGATTCTATATCATCGTTTCCAAAGAAGCTGAACTGGGTATTGGCTTCGTTTGGCGGCCTAGGTTCTGTTGAATCAGGGGCGGGGCGCTTGAAGAGGGCTTCCAATGGATGGACTTCTGTAGGTTGTTGCTCATTTTGCTCATTATTTTCCTCTCCCGACGATTGCTCCTTGACCGCTTCTTTATCTGCTTTTATAGAAGGCTCCCGTTTATTCTTTTTGTTAGCTGGAGGTGATGCTTGCTCCTTCAAATCGGAACCGGACGCATCAGATTCATCCGATGAACTAGAGGATGTACTGTCATCGCTCTCCGAATCCGAAGAACTGTCATGAGATGAGGAGTCCCCGCTAGACGAAGTCCAATCTTCCGATTCATCTTCAGACGTTGGGGTCGCTTCTTTCTTAGACGACTGTATTTTCCCCTTCGTCTTCCGGGGCGTTGAGTCCTGCTCCGAGTGAGGTATCTCAGTCGACTTGCGCTTCTCTTTCGCACCTGGAACTTTCCCCGGTCTGTACTCTTCGGTCCTGATTCGGGTACTCGCCGGCTCTTTCATGTTCCCTGAATCATCCACCCAACCTTTTCCTTCCTCAAATGTAGCTGTGGGAGCTACCCCTTCCGCTCCCGATCGTACGAAGGTTGGATAAGTGACCGTGTTGCTAAACTCATGGACAACGGATTCCTTCGGATTCCTCTTTTTCTTTTTTGCGTGTTTATCATTGGTAGTAGTGGCCGGCAAGCGGTTCGGAGGGATCTTGGTGCGAAATAGACACTCAGGTTTATCAGTGTACTTGGATTTTGGTTGTGTTTTTGCCTTTTTCTCCTCTTTTCCTTTTCTCTTCTCTTTTTTACGTCTTTCCTTCTTGGCGTCAGCAGACTCCGTCCATCCTCTTTTGACCTGCCGATCCTTTAGCTCATGCCCATCAATGACGTTTTCCTCAGTTTTCCTTTTCTTGGATGACTTCCTAGAGACGGGCTGGGGATCAGAATCAACATTTCCAATGTCATCTCTTTGTCTTTTATGCGGTCGAGCGATCTCGACTCTAAACTTCTTGCCCTTGAGAATTGAACCGTCCATTTTCTTTTTGAATTTTTCGGCCTGCACCGTTGGAAGAGTCACGTAGCCGTAGGTGTTCTCGGGGAAGGTTAAGATAGAGTGAAATGAAATATCGGTGGCCGAGGACTGGAGCGAGGCAGGTAAGATGGACGAAAGAAGCTCGCGAGAAAACGGAGTGATGTGAAGGCGGGTAGTAGTGGACGAGGTCATTGTCATCGGTCCATGATAAGGTCGGGGGATTAGTTCTCAAGAAATGGAAAACGTAGAATGCTAGCTAGGTAGAGATATCAATCAATTGAATATTTTGAAACTTTGACTATTTTTTTTTTCTGTAGCACCGCCAGACCCAGAACGGCTGTGGCGCAGGAAAGTGGTTAAGCCACACGTGATATCCACTTCTCCATCTTCCATTCATTCATCGCTTCGTTCCTTCCTTGTCTCTCTTTCTCCCTTGTGTACACCGAGTGCAGCCCTCTTGTTGCAGGCATTAGGGATGCCATGTTGGCTTTGATGGCCAAGTTCTTATCCTATTTGTTCTGGACTCCCCTTTATTACTCATAGTCTGACAGGATTGGATTCATTTGCTCTCCACACACCGACAAGATTAGCCACATCTAGGCTGACGTAACGTATTACTCGCAATCAATTTGCAACGGGAGAGCAAAAAATAATTATAAGACAGTGTGAATATTGCAAGCATTATTATTGTTGTATCTTTCTCTAATTGTTCAACATCAACCTCCAACTGATCCGATCAGTCCGAGACATCAAAAAAAGTCGCACCGTACGTGGGCTCACATGGCCACCATCGGGATTACTACTTAGGTAGTCTACCAGATCCATCATCTTCCTTAGTCTTTTCCTCCCCGCTCCACTATTAACCGTTGCTCCTCCTCACCTACCTACCTACCTACATACACTACCACGTTTTCTCCTTTTATCATTCTCCTTTGTGTCTGTCTTACTTTGTTTCATCTCTGAAGGGAGGCTGTGTGATTTGATATCCTAACCTCAACCTTCTTATTTCTGGGCGTTCGTTCTGCCACCTTCTCCGCCTGACCCTTTCTTCGCCCCAATCTACCCTCCTACCGTATAACTGTGTTACCTTGGGTTCTATTCCAGCCGCTGTCCTTATCTGCTGCCCGCGCTCGATATGGGCAACTCTCAAACCAAAGAGTCGCGACCACCCCCATCGCACCGCCGAAGTCATCAATGGTCTCCCAGTTCTCCCGGTAATCTGGAAGGATCACCGTATGGCGACCGTTACCAAACAGAGAGCTCGAGAACAACTCGGGGGAGTGGGCCAGATCTTTCGATTCTTGGAATAAGATCGCCCGAACGAGATGTAGCAGCACTAGAACACCGACGAGAGACAAAACAAGAGCGAGAAGCTCGCCGGTTGGAGAGAGAACGGGTTGCTCGGGTTAAAGAACGGGAGCGTAGCATGAAGGAAGAGCATGTTGATGGGGGTTATCTAGTTACGCAGGGGGTTTATGTTGGGCCAGAGGACTTCAGCAAGGCTGTGGTCCGTCAGCTGATGGTAAGTTTATTGGGTCTGTTGAATCAGATGCACAAGGCTGACTATCCCGTCTAGATTGAACGACGACTGGCCCCATTCTGGAGAGGTCTCAATGACTTCTCCGAGTCTTGGACGGAACATCAGCTTATGGCTGCCGCTCGAGGTCTACCGATACCACCCCCCGATGAAATCCCCCCTGAGTTGGAATATAAGAATCCACCGAAGCCGGCCGGTGTAAAAGAGTCGCCGGATGCACAAGATATTCAACACTTGATGGTACCAATTACCTCCAGGTCGCAGTCCCATAACTCCGATGCCTCCCAAGGATCTGTCCCCGCCCAGTCCCTACCTTCCACTTCATCTCCGATCGCCTCCGGCACGTCGAGCTCGCCGTTATTTAGAACCCGTGCGAAAACACTTGCCGCGCTCACGACTCCTTCAAAAAATAGTTCTCCCCCTGAATTAACCCCACGGGAGATGCAGCTTCCTCGGGACCCTTTTGTGAATGGTCAACCGATTGAAGCGTATCTATACAAGGACGCCAGTGAATGCCCTATCTGCTTTCTTTACTACCCTCCCTATCTGAATCGTACGAGGTGCTGCGACCAGCCCATCTGCTCAGAATGTTTCGTCCAGATTAAACGTCCTGAACCTCATCCACCGGACCATGCGGAGAACGACCCTAACGCTCCTTCCCAAACCCCAGAGGGCAATCACGCAGAAGAGTGTCAGCTTGTTTCAGAACCAGCATCTTGCCCATTCTGTGTCCAACCAGAACTGGGCGTTACCTACGCACCTCCTCCTTTCCGCAGAGGCCTTACTTATGCGTCTGATTTAAGTGGCCGCCCCAATATTGGCTCCCCGATGTCGTCTAGTTCGTCACTTTCTTCTGGAAATGTCGCGACCCCAGGGCGCCGGCGCGCCACGTCGCTTTCTGCTAGTGATCCTGCTGTGGTCACAACTGACAGAATCCGCCCCGATTGGGCTCAAAAACTCGCCAATGCTCGAGCGCATGCAGCACGAAGATCAGCTGCCGCCACTGCTCTTCATACAGCTGCTTATATGATGAATCCGAATCAGTCAGGGGGCGATTCTCGCAACTTGCTGGGCAGACGAGGAGTCATGAGGAGAACAGGTGCAGCAGAGACCCCTGGGCGTGGTTCGCCCGCGCTAAATGCGCTTGCATTCCTGACCGAGCGGCGGACACCGGGACAAGAGGCAGACTCGGCGGAAGAAGGAAACTTGGCACCGCCGCGCGGTAGCTCGCGACGAAACCGTATCGACGACTTGGAAGAGATGATGATGATGGAAGCGATCAGGCTCAGTTTAGCTAGCGAAGAGGAACGGCGCAAGAAGGAAGAAAAGGAGTTGAGAAAGGAAGCCAAGAGAAGAGAGAAGGATGCAAAGAAAGCAGACAAGGCAGCGCGCAAGAATGGGCTGTACAGTAACAACGCTAGCAGCTCCTGTCTGGATGTACCACCTGATGGTAAACTGGGAAGAGTTGTAAGTAGCTCCTCCTCAGCTGCCGATGAAGGACCATCCTCTGCTGGTAAGGGGAAGGGCGTTGAGCGTGGATCGCCATCTGCAACGAATCCGGCTCTCGATCAAAGCTCGGGAGCGTCCACCGGTACTGCAATCCCTGTACCCGCTCCTACAGGCGCCACAGACCAGAAGTCAACATCGGCGACTGGGGTTCAGCCGGCGCCAATGGAGCCAGCCAAACGATCACACCTGCGCAATGTGTCGAGTGCTTCTTCATTTTCGTCGCTTGTCGAATCGAGCTCTGACGATCGCGCGGGACCGTACACATCAGGTAATGCCAGTAATGCATCGATAGAGCCGATGTTTAACTTCCGAAGTCTTGCGGCGGTAATTGGAAATGAAGAAAAGGGAGACGAGTCTGCAGAACATGTAGAGCATACGTCTACGGGGAGGCAGAATGAAGGTGCATCTGCATCCGAGGCCATTCCCGAAAGTGAAGCATCTACCAAACATGCGGATTCAGGGCAGACTGGATCGGATGGGGTGGAAGCTAAGGAGTCGCCGCAGGAGAACAACAGCTTCATGCCAAAGGAGCTTGAAATGCGGTCAGTAGAGATTACTAGCCCTACGCAGAATGCGGAGGCTCAGTCTTAGTCTTTATTTTCTGGTTTCTAAGCGTTCTTTTAACATTTTCTTTTTTTGTTATTCATCTGGGAAATCAACGCATCAGGACACACAGGATGGGCGGCGCAGTGGGTTTTGGCCAAGCGAATGAGCTATATACTTTCATTATTTTCATTGGTGTTATACATATACATTGCAATAGATTCGATTCATTTGATTTAAGATACAAGCAAGGGCTACCTACTGATTGATTTCAAAGTCGACTCAGCCACGAGTCACACACATGGGCATATGCAGATATGCAGAAGATGCAGGGATTTCCTGGTTTTAGTCGGACACAAAGAATGAGGAATGAGATCAGACGCTCAGACCCAATAATTTCAGCACCTTCAGCTCGGTTTCGATGAGTCCCCCCGACCGGAAGCGACTATTGGAATTTATACATTCCAACCATCTCCGATCGGCATCCGCATTGGCGCCAGATCCGATCGATCATCTTTTTCAGGAGTTGTCGACTGTTCGTGTTTGCTGGCTGAGCCACTTTGTTTGCCTTTTTTCTTTCAATTCTTTATTGAAACAATGCCCCATCCTTTGTTCGCGTTCTAATTTCCTTTTTCTTTTCTTGGTCTGTCAATCTGCAGTTGGCCATGAAGAAGACAGTCAAACAACACATCAAGCAAGTCGGAGATTAACCAAGTCTGGGTCGAGTGGATAAAATCCGTCAATTCATCATTTCATTTCGATCATTTCCCTGTTGCTGTTACTAAAACTCTCTTCTTCTCTCCTTTACTTTCCCTAAATCTTACCTACCTTACTCTATACTTATACCCCATTCTCCTTTTATATATTTACACATACAAATCAACCAAAAAAAAAAAAAAAAATGCCAACCCGCGACTCTGAAAAACGCCCCAAAGGCCTTCGCGCCCTCTCAGCCCTCAAAGCAAGCGGCTTCAAATCCATAAAACCCAATAGTAGTGACCCCCCTTCCCCACAAGACGACGATGTGGATGTCCCCGATTACCTTGCAGCCGATAGTATCCCTCCTATTCCAAGCGACAAGCAGCTTCCGCCGCGGCCGCCATTGCCGCTCAACCATGTCCAGAGACGGGAAGTTCCAACAGGGACGGGACCACGAAAAGAATCTCTAAATGCGATGCCTAGGAATGGATTTGGCATGGATGCCATGGGGTTTGGAATGAACGATGGACCGATGGACGCAATTGGTAGAGCCAATGGGGTCGGGATGCCGACTGGTGCGATTGTGGATGGGGGTTATGATGAGCCTGTGGATAATAGGATGAATATGCCCATGAATGGGAATGGGATGCCGATGGCTAGGAACGATGCGCCGATGGCTGGGGATAGGATGCCCATGTCCATGCCCCCGCAGATGCAGATGCCCTTGAACATAGCACCCAGGCGCGAACCATCTTCTCAATCACCCCCGACTCCATACGAAGCCCAACCTCCTGTAGGGAGCCCACCTCCCGATGAAATTCCCATGAACCAAGTCCCCCGGAACAGCATCCAAGCGTCCACAGTTCCGCACGCGCCGAGACCCATTCGACCACCATCAATTCCAGTCGTCGATCGTGTTCCCTCTGACGATGCTACTACTCTAAGACATGGCGACACTGAAATTGAGCCACCACTCGACTCAAGCATCAACACCGACATCGCGCCTACACCAACAGATAACGAACCAACCCCTACAACCAGTCATGAAAATACTCCCTGGGGCGGTCCCGGTTCCAATCCTACTGCCCCAGAACCAGAGTATGAGCCTGTCGCTGCGCCGCTGAATAACATCCACTACGACTGCTACCAGGAACACCGCTCAATGCCTGTTACGCAGAATGTTTGGTATCCTGTTCCGTGTATGACATGTCATAAGCATGATCAGGAGATTCGGCATCGGTGTGTGTTTTGCTGTCTGCGTATCTGTGTGGGCTGTTTCCAGACACTGCAGAAGTGTCAGCGGAGGTCGTTGAGTCAGCTTATGGAGTCCATTCAGGCGTGAATTTGGCATAATTCCTGGCCAGTTGGTCTGAAACGAATTTAGTACACGGAGATCGTTTTTGGTGGCGTATATAGTTCTTGTTTGTTTTGGGTTTGGGTTTAGGCGGCCGTTAGACTCGATCCCTTGCTTAATATGCTAATATGCAGGGACTCGGTGGAACCGGTCCAATCTGGAATGGTTTGTTTATACCAGGAGTACGGGGGGTTGGATTTGGTTGCTTATATATGTCTCTTACTTCTTTCATGAGTTTGTGCATATGGTTGGATGTGATTTATGATGATATTATATTCCATGCATGCATGTACAGTACTTATAGTTTATTCTATCTATTCTATCAAACATTATTTGGCATTGCATAGTATGCTCATATCCCAACCGCTATAAATGCATTACCATTAAGTATAATAATCAATCATGATCCTCCTCTGTGGTCCCCGGACAACCCTCCATCGCCTCATCCTCATAGCGAAACTTACACCAAAAGCAATACCGATACGTGTCACGGAGATACATCACAAGCCTCCTCAATCTCTCCGCCGGTTCAAGCGCATTAAACTCTTCCAGTTCAGGATCTTCCTCCTCCAGTTCCTGCTCGAGAAGTGTAGACGGATCAACCCGTTTCGTACCTAGCGCTTCTTTATCCTCCCGCTCTAGCGTCTCGTCGTCGTAACTTGGTAGTCTGGGATTCGGGAAAAATGAGGATGGAAGAGAGGTGTGGAGAGCGTGGCGGGCAAGTATGGACTTGTCGCGGTCTTCTCGCGAGCGAACCAAGCCACGATAGAGGATGTTTATTTGGGGGGTAGGTTTGACTTTCGGTTTTTGGCGGGGAGGTTGAGTTTGGGGATCAGTGGGAGTGGAAGTGGAAGAGGAGCGTGAATCTCCAGCGCCTTCTCCATGTTTATCTCCTTCCTTCTTCCTCTCCGGCACTTCATCCCCAGAGCCAACATCACCTCCCTCCCCCTCCCCCTCAGCCTCCAAATCCAACCTCTCCGCAACCTTCTGCGCCCCCAAAATCATCCCTTCAAGCCGTCGACTCTCTCTCTCCTCTCGAACCCTATCGCGATAATCTCCCTCCTCCCGCTTAACCTTCTTCAACGCCTCCTCCGCCTCCTCCCTAATCTTCCGTTTCCGCTCACTATCAAGCCCAATCCCACTTCTATCCTCTTTAAACACAAGATTAAGCGGCTCGGTCCTCGCCTTTGACCCTCCTTCCGCGCCAGTCTTCCCCTCTTCCCCTGTCGCAGACTCGCTAGGCGCAGTGCGCTTCCCCAACGCATCACCAGGTTTAAACCCCAACTTCGCCATCATCTGGTAGCCCTTACTAGACGGGTCCAGCGCACTAGTCGAGAGACCTTCATCGCGGCGGGCGGCTTCTTGGGCTGCGCGTTCGGATTTGGAGGGGACTTTTGAACGGGCTTCTGCCTAGAGTACAGAGATTTTAGCATTGTTGTTTTCTTGCTTTCTTTCTATCTGTTATAGGTTCGTTGGGGTTGGTTGGGGAAAGTACATACTTCTCGCTGTTTGCGGAGTTTCTTCTGAGTGAAGGTTTCTTTTTGGACTGGTTCTTCGATTACCATTGACATGTAGTCTTCTTCTTCGTCGTCGTCGGGCGGAGGCATTTTTGATTTTTGCTGTGAAGTGAGTGAGGGTGAGCTTTGGATTGTCTTTGGATTGGGAGAGATTAGATTGATTGATCGCGGGGAAGAAGTTGGAGGTACAATGCTTTTTATGTAGTGTATAAGTTAGTAAGCCGTTAGATGAATATGCATTATTTGGGAGTAATGTTGGTCATGTGACTTTGTACTGACAGGGCAGCGAAAGGGCTAAGGGGATGTCTAATGATGAATTTTTTCAAATCGAGAGTCTGTAGTGATTCTGGCCAGTCACTATTATTTGCTGATGTTTATGAGAATGGATTTTAACAATGGTGGAAATAATACCATAACGCCAGTACATCTTTGTCAGGATTATATATTTTTGAGGTTATGCATCGATCAATCTGCTCTTAATATCTTTAACTACCTTAGTAGGGTAATATTAAAAGAAACGCCTTTTTATCCCAGTGTGAATGTACCGAAATGTATATACAACTCGTGCATCCATGACGCAAGTAATAAAAACCACCATGATGGCCCAATGCGCAGGCACGCAGGCGAGCGAAAGCAGATTACATCTTCCCCTTGCGCATTCTCTTCTCTCGTTCGTATGCATTGGCCTCTCTGCCTTCTTCGTTCTGCACATCTGCAACAAGCCTCTTGTACTTTCTCTCGTACTCCGCATCGCGCTCTCTCTTCTCCCGCAATTGCTCGCGCGCAATGAACTGGGCATCCTTGCGCAGTTCGCGGATGGCACCCTTGCGCTCGCGCTTGTACTCCTTCTTGAGACGGTTGGACTCGGCGCGCTCGCGATTCGGGTCGTAGTGCTTATCTGGGTTGAATTCTTCTTCGAATTTGGGTATGGCTGTTTTGATAGCCAGAGGTCGGTGGTTGTGCAAGAGGAGTGGGCGTCGGGCAAGAATTGATTGGGAGAGGTGACGGTTGATCTTGTCTGCAGTTGCTTGGATTGTGTCCTGCGTGGACGTGGTGATTTTGCCTTTGCAGGATTTGTGGAGATGCTGCAGGACTTTCTGTGCTGGGTCGAAGATCTCATAATAGGCCGACTTGCCAGCCCAGAGATCGGATGCGGTGTCTAGAAGTGAGAGAAATGTTGAAATGAGGCAGAGCTTGAATTCTTCTTCGCGATGAGACTCCGGCCCATCAATATCCCAGAATTGGAGTTTCTTAGGGTTAATAGGTTTGGTGGTGGATAGGCGCAAAGTCTCCTCTGGTTTCCTTAATGGGAAGAACCCGAGATCGTTGCCTGATTCACTTGGGCAGAGGTTGCACAGAGCATTAAGGACGTAGTTGATGAATTCAGGCATGTATCTCTTCGAGACAGCCTGGTACTGGAGACACAGGCTAGCGACATAGGCACCCGTAGCGAAATCCGACAATGTATTAAGGGCACCCTGTCCCAGGTATCGGGCAAGGCACAGATGTGCCGGCGTTACGATCGCGTGAAAGTGATCTGAAGTCGGAAACGTGGTCGCAATACCAGTCAAAATAACCAAGTCGCCCGCGATAAGATTGAGTGGACGTTCGGTAGCCATTTCGCGCAACCGAGCCCTATATTCCATTGACACACTCTCAGGGTGGCTCTTGGCCATCGAATGGACATGACGAAGGATATTCTCCAAAACGGCAAAAGGAGGATGCCCAGGTTGATTGGCCATATATGCAACATGCTGGATAAGGACAGCAGCAAAACGGCCGAGCTTCTGTTTGTTGTCACTATGAAGACGGGGATGATGCAATGCACGGATTCGCTGGATAACAGTGGGAAGGTCTTGCACTGGCACATCCTTGGTAGTCTCTAGGAAGCTCTTGTGGTCCTCGGGACAAGGATATGTAAAAGCCAGCACGTCGGCTTTCTCTTCCTTATCCGCTGGAGCCGAGGACTCGCCTTCTTTAGATTCGGGAAGGGTTAACCCATTGATAAATTCGTCATCCTCTTCATGTTCTTCCGATTCCTGTGCGGATGACATTCCATCTTCGATATCACTCTCATCAAATGACAGGCTGACATCTGATCTCGTCTCCACTAGATCATCGTCAATTATAAAGTCGTCCTCATCTTCAACACCCATCTCAGGACGGCTGGATCGCTGATTGTCAGGCTGATTATCAGGCTGCTGCAGCCCAAAGGCCACTGCATCATCTGGAACAGATTCATCTTCAGAAGCTTCACCCTGAGACTCTTCGGATTCGGATTCGCTAGCCTCTTCACCGCGCATTCGCCGAACTCGTTCTTCTTCGAGGTTCTTTAGCCTCTCAGCCTCTTCGGCAGCCTTCTCTTCCTCTGTCTTTGTTCGATCTGTTGGCTGGGAACGCTTGTCAAAGGTCAATTGCTTCAATCGCTGATCATACTCCTTCTCAACTTCTGCCCTGGATTTCCCTTGAAGCAGAGCTGCGCGTTCTGGGTTCATCGAGGCTGTATCATCCTTTGGAGGTTCTGGTTTCGGCGGAGGCTTGGTGCCTCTTAGCATATCAAAAAGATCTGGAAGTCCTTTATCAAGCTCCTCACGTAGGTCATCGTCGGCTTCCTTGGCCATCTGTCTTTCGTGTTTGTGGAACTTGGATTTGGCGATAACTTCCTTCATGACTTCGTGCTTTGACTTCTTCCGCTCAGGCTTCTCCTCTTCTTCATCTTCCATATCGTCTTCCTCTCCATCAGGCTCCTGAAAGACTCGCTTTCTTTTCCGAGGGGTCTCAGAATCAGACATATCGTCATCCATATCAAGATCGCTACCTTCAAAATCGTCTTGGTTCGCATCATCGAAAGCGAGTGATTGACCCTTATGCGTCAGTTGGAACTCCTCTTCATCGTCCTCCAAATTGAACATCGACTCCTTCTGTAACTTCTTCTGACTCTCTCTGGCGTATCTTTCAGCAGCCCTCTCTTCCGGCGTCATGGTTGGATCATTTTCACCAAAACGGCGATCGACAATTCCACCAACTTTATTCCTCTGATTCATCTCCTTCAAAAGAGTTTGACGTCGCTAAAGACAAGCCAAAAGTAAGTAAAAAATCCCTTCTGCAACAATAATCGCAAAAGCTCACCTTCTCTTCTCCCAACGACTTCGTCACTCCAGGCCGCACACGAGCCAACTCGGCACGACTCCCATCCCGAGTAGTAGCATCAAATTTCACTCGCCTACCAGGTGCCTTGATTTCAAACGGATTGAACCGGTCTCTAATCGCTTGCACTGCAGCATTGCGCTGAGCGCGCTCGTGGGCATTGGCACCAGTTTTAGCATTTTGTCGTTTTTGTTTCTTTGATTGCTGAGGACCCAGAACACCACTTTCCCGGAGGGAACTTTTCAGCTGCTTAAGCTGAGAAGGAGGCATGTTTGGAGGAATGGGCGCTGGAGAGAGCGAACTCTACAAATGAAATTTTTGGGATGGGATCGTCGCCAAAAATGTGTTCTGACCGCCTTTGGGTGGATATTCTGCCGATGGATTCTCCGCATTCATTGTTTGCTTTCCTTTGGTTTTCGCATTTACCACGGGTCTTTAGAAAATGGATTTTCAAATGAGTGATAAGCTATTATGGATTTGTCTTGGTATATTTTCCAGCTTTTGTATTGGAGGTTGGCCATAAGACTGACTCCTTAGGTGCCTCGTTGTTCCTCGCTGTCCGCGGGATTGTGACGGACCTTCGTCGAGTGCAAGAGCTGACGGAGATCACGCATGTTGAGAAGGATGATAGGATGATTAGCGAGGGAACTGAAGATGGTTAGTGGGATATTTGTTACGATAAGTCGATTCTGGATGCTAACATCCTCCAGCTCTTAAACTAGATACTCTCTTAAAGCTCTCCGAGAGCACCAGCTACGACCTTCGCGCTGCGTACGTATTCCCACACGCCAGAACTACCTATCTAACGGCTAATAGTGCTCTACGAATAATTTCGGAACGTTCGACAAAAGGCGACACGCGCGACCTTCTACTCCGAGACCTCACAAGCGAGGATAAAGAACAACGAAATAGAGCTCTCAACGCAATGCATTTCCTAGTATCTAACCGAGCTTGTATGGACCTCCTCCAGCTGCATATCCTTGAAGGAAATATCATCTAATGACACAAATACAGTATCCCGAACCTCCGTCTGCACCCGACTTCGAGACCTACCCACCTATACTGCACTTGTCGACTGCCTCTGCCATTTCCTCGAAGAACATGTTGAAGAAACCTCCTCCACCATATCACCAATCCTCCCCAAAACGCGGCCGCTTGGTGAAAGGAAAGCCCTAGTCACGATGAATATAGTTCTGCAAGAGAATGTTGAGGCAGCACTAGAGGCGGGGATAGTCAGTCGCTGGTTATCAAAGTACCCATTTCCGTGTGCGTTGACGGAGCCGTCGCGGAAACAGGATGTCCTGATGCTCATGAAAACGTGGTGGTCTGATGATGCGGTTATGAGTTCGATATTCAGCACCATTTCTTCTCATCCTGATGGGGCGAAACAGTTACGAAAGTACGGGTTGATGGGAAGTATGATTGAAGAGAATGATCATGACGATGATGGCTGGGATAGTGATGTGTGGATGGTCGATGGGGAGGATACGGCCGGGTCAAGGCCAGTTTCGTCAAGACGAGTCCGGGAGGGAACTGCAGAGGAACAGGCTGTGAGGAGGCGAAGGAGGGAAGCCATGGTTCTTAGCGATGGAGGACGTCCGTTGGGAAATGACGACATCATACAGCTTCCTATCCAAAATTATTGAGTCAGGTTATGATGTCGAAGGGACGTTGGTGAGATTTCTACGTTATAACGATTCTCTTATTACGTTTATGATACCCTCATGGAGAATGCATTTGATCGTCTTGCATTGAACAGTATTTGTATAAAATTATAATCCTATCCAAGCAGACTTTGCAACATGGTCAATATTCCGGCGACTACCCTTAACCATACCGAACGCCTTAAGTTCAGATAGAGCCCTGTAGAATAATGCCATAACCATCTGCTCATCACAATTGTTTCCCCCATGACTTTCGAAAACAGCATAGAACGCGCTCCAGAGGTCATGGACGTTTACCAGTGCCCCAGATTCGAGGTAGAGCTGATATAATATTGCAGTTGCGGGTTGCTTGGTCGAAATTCTAGTCCCAGTATCTTCCGATGTCGATATCAAATAGTCAAAAGGGTTGGAAAGAGCTCGCTCGACTGCAAATCGAGGCCGTGGGCCGAACGTTTCCTTCAAGGGGTTCCTCATATCGAATAAGAAAACTTCATGTAAGAACAAGTCTTGTGGTTTCACCAATATCTCTGCCAAATATGATTCCAACAAGGACTGCACGCGGTCGACGATTTTTGTATACTCAATGTCTTGCTTAGGTAACTTCGCTTTGCCTTTACTGAGTTTGACACGTTGTTGGACGACTGTTGTTTTCACAACAGAATGGCGATGGTCGTACTCGCTCCGAAGTGGGACGGCGTCTTGGTATGTTTGGAGCAAACCGCTCAGATCGTCTTGGACTTCCTGAAATTTGGAATCACCAGTTACCGACTGTGGCAGAATCGCAAAGAAGTCCTGAAGATTGTCGGAATCGAGGGCTTTGACGGTGGAAAATATGTCTTCCACGATTGACGAATTTGACAATTCTCCAGCGAGAGCTAGGACTGACAGGTCCGACACACTTGACTTTTTGGAAATATTGGGGCTTTGGAGACAGCGATGAATCGCCTTGACCGACTGGAAGATATCGCGCATCCTTTGCTGTCCCATTCTGAGATGCTGTAAGCTCTCGTGGAAGAGAAACTCGTCATCTTCTAGCAACTGGTGTACTTGCTTTGGAGAACCAGAGTCAAGCAAGTCTTCGCAGAATCTATGCAATTATTAGAAAAGGTATGAAAAGTTGTAATGGGGATTCTCACTTTCGGAACGACGGAAGGTTTCTGATCGCTTCACAGAGCTTGTCATGCGGTAGATCTGCAGGTAATTCATCTGCCAACAACAGTGACAACGGGTTGGCAAAGAAGTGTGACATATATGCGTACTACAAGTGTCAACCATGAAAGCCTGAAATAGTTTTATATGGAAACGGAGCATACCTTGATCATACGAACGAATCCTTCAGGACTTTGGAAAAAGTCACTTGACCTCTCGAATAGAGTCCCTGTGATATTGCGGCCAATCCAAAACTTCGCATCTCCTCCAGCCTGCAATGCTTCGTACATATGGTCAACGCAATTGCTAGCCTCATGGAGTTCGAAGTATTTTCCTTTGATCAAGGAGATAGTTGATCGTGGCAACCTCCCTTCGAAAAGTTCAACTGATGTGGAAATCCCAAGTAGTAAAGTAAATGGTATTCGATCGAGCCAAGAACTGGATATGAGTTAGGAGAAAGCCAGAATAAAACAATGGCCGAATAGCTCACCTGAGTAAAGATATAAGGTCTGTCAGCAAGCTCGGGTCAAAAGCTTCACTATCTCGAAGGGCGAGAACCAAATCGCTAACACCCTTCTTTTCCACATAATCACTGAGTAAGTCGAGATCGTATCCAAGTAACCTTGGGCCCTAGACCAATGTCAGAACCAGCTCAATGAGATTCAAGAATAAGACAAGCGCACATCTCTATCATTCAGGGATCTTTGATAACCATCGTTCCCTTCGGTATTCGTTATAGCGGCTCGAATGATATTCTTCAATGTCGTCTTTAGATTGGGCGCATCGCCGGACTCCAGCACAACTACTCCGCCTTCTCCTGTTGTGGTCAATCGGTCATTGAGTCGAGTCAGAAGCCGGCTGAGCGAAGAGACATTTGAGCCAACAGTCACCAAAGCAGCAGGAACACAACCGTTGTACCTATTCTTGTTAAAATCAACTCAAGTATTTCGATCATTGTATGGGCGTACGTCTCAGGCGAAGTTTCTCTAACGAACTTGGAAACGCTATCCAAAACCTCCGAATCAACATCGCCCAATATTTTCTGCAACATAATTAGACCCAACCAGTTTCCCATTGATAGAACCACACTGACCTGAATCTTTGCGTCTTGCGCTGACCATAGATGTTCGTAGTTGCGGTACCTCAACTCGACAGATGTCGCATCCTCATGACCATTGAGGAGTGGTACAAAAGGGCAACTCTCCTGGTCGCTTTCAACTCTTTCCACCTTGCGCCGTTTCGATGGCCGGTCACCGTGAGCTTTAGACGATTTCGAAGGGTGATAAATATACACGCCCTTAACCAGTCAGCTTATGATCAAGAAGCGAACACAGGGATTAGGGATATAGGTACCTGGTTGTTTAAACCATCAGGCGTCGTGTCCAGCTCCGGCTCCAAGGCATCCATTGTGAGTTCAGACAAGAAGTCATCCACAATAATAGGATCAACATGGCAAACAGTCGAGACGTGGACTTCCGCCCATCACGTTTGGCGCTAAACCCGATTTGGCCATATTTTTGGTTTTCCGCCGCGGAGCTTCTTTGGATTTCTTCAACTCCCACGAATCTTTTTCCCACGCCGCTTCTTCCTGCATTTCCTTCTATTTTAGTCCCATGTTTAATATACTCACTTATGCTCCGCCAGGCCGTTCAAGGAGCTCGGTGGTATCAACATGTGGTCCCCAGGAGCTCACCGATTTCACGTCCTGTGCTACGAGCTTTCTCCGCTATAGCGCCACGGTCCACTCATTATGGCGGTCCCAACGATAAAGTCAACTTCTACGAGCAGAGTACCCGTCGGAGCAAGGATAGAAGGAGGGTTGATCCTGAGGCAGAAGAGAACGCCGAGCGCGATGAAGTTGGAAATGAACTCTCTAGGCTAGATCGGGATTTGGCAGTCTTGCAGGAAGGTCCTTTCAGTCCAAACAGTCCGTTTATGAAAAGCCTTCCGGAAAAGGATAGGGCTGTTGCTCTCGAGGCGTTACGGAAGTATGAGGAGAATGAAGGCAAAAATGAGTCGAAAGCTGGACTTGACCAGGTGTTTGATAGCGAGCTGGATGATATTCTAAAGCAAGAGTTTGAGGGTCTAGCGAAGGAACAAGAAAATTGGCAGACTGAGCGCGATACCGACACACCATCGATACCAGCGCCACAACCTTTTGAAGTTGTGCTACCGGACTCCCAAACTCACCCCTATGTCGACATGCTTAACAAATGCTTAAGGCTGTTTGCGAAAGATACCTCCGATGATTCGCTAAGACAGGAGATATGGAGATGGTATCGGCGATGCAAGCACTCCTGCCCAGAGTTTCTCGAGTCGATGTCAGACGAAACGGTGGACTTGATATGGAATTCACAATCGGCGGGTAAGGTGGCTAGGTCGACGCGGATGACCCACTTGGAAACCCTTGTGGAAGATTCTATGTCTATAGGAAAACCTCTCCCACCTTCCCATATTCTCGCCTACCTTGAAACGCTCCATCTTGATGGAAAGACGAATCAGGCTTTGGCGCAATGGAAGGAACATCAAGCAGCTCTTTCGCAAACAGAGGAAGATTCGGATGCATATTGGAAACTAGGAGTGCAACTCCTGGCAGATACAGGTAACCCTCAGAGTGCTCAGAGCACAGCTCTGGCCCTTCTAGCAGAAAACAAGTCATGCGACCCGCACATTCTGATACCAGTCATCACATCATGGGGACGGCAACCTGGAGAGAAAGCGGAGATAACCGCATGGAAACTATATTTGCAGCTGAAGACCCTTCTTGGTTCAGACATGACAATGGAGGATTACGATAATATTAGCATTAACCTGCTCAAAGCTGGACGACTCGATACGGCAGTAGCAGTTTTCAAAGACATGATGGTGACATATCAAGACCCAACCAAAGACTCGACAGCCCTTTACAAGGCCGCTTTGGGATTAGCTGGTAATCTCCAAGCAAGCAGTATCACCGAGAAAGAAGTGAACAAGGTATCCCTCTCAGCACTTACATTTCTACCGAAACGGTTTCAAAACCGATTCTTCTATGCAAGCTGGATGAAGAAGCTCATTGGAATGGGAGAAGTTGATTCCGCTGCACTGGTGATCGAATTGATGTACGAAAGAGGAGTCAAACCAGACTCAAAACACCTCAATGGTGTAATCGCTGGCTGGCTTCGTGACGGAAGCCCTACTTCTAGAGCCAAGGCTGAACAACTCGGTTGGGCCATGATCCAACAACGAATTGACATGGTTTGGGCCCGAACCTCATCTGGGAACTCTCCCCAGGTACATTCGCCAGAAGAACCGGAAAAAATCCGGATACCGACATGGATGCAGCGAGATGTTCCAGCAGGAACCATCGAGACATTTGCGATCTTACTCCCTTACTATACACGAAGAAGCGACGACGACATGGTCCGATACCTAGTCAAATGCTTAGGAGACGCCCAACTCCAACCCAACTCCTTCTTTATGAACCACCTTCTTTACATCGAGCTCCGGAGACACAACCTGGGAACTGTATGGCAGAAATACAGATCCATGGCCATGACCGTCATGCCGGATCTCGAGACATACGCCTGCCTGTGGGACACCGGAAAGGTGCAATATGACGTCGGCCGTGCAAAAAAATTCGCAGAAGACTTTCCCTCCGCTCGCGAGCTCTACTCCGAAATGATGGCCTGGTACTCGCAGCTTACAGACCGAGGCAGGGCAGAAACTCAGGAAGGATTTCCCAGGGAACTCTACGACCAGATCATCCGGTGCTTCTGTCTTTCCAAGGATCTCCCAGGCACCATCGTCGCACTGTATTCCCAGGGGATCGATTTCGGGTTTTTCCCAGACGACAACACCGCCCGAATGGTCGTCATCCAAGTGGCTCGACTAGCTGGCGTTCCGCCCGACACCCCAAGCCGACGCCTGCGTCGTCTCAAATCAACGCCCAAAAGCAAGGAAAACATCGCCTACGTCAACCGTCTTCTTGAAATTCTCAGCGCGCGCAAAGCCGCCGTCCTCGAAGACCAAGGCCTAACCATCGATAATCTCGATCCGATGGAAAAACAGCAATACCAGCTTGAAATCCTGGGCACATTGCTCCGCATAGTCATGACGCGGACAGGAACTGATCCAGCGTTGGTTGAGGATGAGATCGCGGCTGTGGCAAAGGAAATGGGTGTCCCGGGCATCTACCTAGGTTCTCCTTTGGAGAAGGATGAGGGTTTGCTGCAGTAGTATGTATTTATTACGGCTTGTCGCTTGTTTAAGGGAAGGCGTCTCGGTTGCCGGTACATAAAGGGAGCATTGTTTGGCGTTGAACTTGGTTTACCTTGTGCATATAATTCCCTTTGGCTTGTATATTGTATTATATCAAATACTTCTCTCTAGTACCAAGAAATTGGACAATAGAATAGTGTAATATAGCAAGCTTCCCTCCCAGCAAAGATTAATATAAAAAATACTCCTACAAATACATTCTACCAAATGCAATCAAAACCAGGAAACATAAGATGCGTCAATGCATTTTAAAAACCAAACTAAACAATGCACTGCAAAAAGACATAATACTCAGAAATCTATTTCTTCCCCTTCTTTCCCTTTTTCTTTCCACCACCTCCACCTCCGCCAGTAGCAGGAGCAGGAGCACCAGACCCAGCGGCCGACTCATCCGCCTCTACCAAAACAGCATCATCATCACTCCCAGGGACAGACGAAGCGGGCTTAGCTTCTGACGAAGCAGGCACAGGCGTAGACGTATCAGTAGCAGCGGCAGCAGAAGAAGACCCCTTCTCACCATCCAACTCCTTCATAAACCCAGCCTGAATACTAGCCTTCTTCTTATCCCACCATTCTCTCTCCTCCCCAATCTTCGACTGATGGTCATCAATCAATTTCCTCAGGACACCATTATTCATCATTTCGTTCGCAGACTGGAAGATTGTCTGGCCCCAGTTCGGTACATACGCATTGGCCTATTATTCCACACGTTAGCACAACACTCCTCCCTCCCTTTTTTCCTTCCTCTCTCCACCACTTCAGTTACAAAAAACAGTAACAAACAAAGTGGACCTACCTCAGCAACAACATCGCGCACCTCATCCTCCATTTCCTTCTCAGCTCTCAAAAACCTCTGCCACAGATCATCGCCAACACTACCACGCTGCAAGAGCATCGCAAGCGCCTGTTTCTGGCTGCGCAGTGCGAGCACTCTATTAATGTCTTCGGTTGCGCGACGGAGGAGCGCGGCCTTCAGCACGGATTCAGGGACCGGAGGACTCTTTTTGCCTTCTTTTGGGTCGAGGTGGAGGAGGGAGAAGTAGATGTCGCGTTGGAGGTGAGGGGGGAACCATGGTTCGAGGGAGGAGGCCTTTTCTGTTGTTTTGTTTGGGTTGTTAGTCGGTTGGTTGGAGTCGAGGGTTTGGGGAGAAGAGAAGGGTGATAGTAAGGTAGAGAGGGAGGGACGTACGGGCTTTGCGCTTGCGATAGAGTGATGAGAAGGTTGCTAGGGAGCCGATTAGAACGCCTAGGTAGGCGAGGGGGACGGCGAGGCTGAGCCAGTCGACCATTTTCGACTGGGTTGGTTAGGTGATGTTGGTTTGGGGGTTGTTGTTGGGAGGTTAAGGAACGGTGGTGATGGCGGAGCGGAATTGAATGTTTAGTTAGACTCGATATTGACTTCCAAGCATAGTAGGTAAATAGGTGTTACCAATTGGTAGAGAGCCGGAAGGAAGGAGAATTACAATAGGTGAAGCAATATAAAATAAATCAAAGGGAATACTCGAATGAGACAAGAGTGGAAGGGAAACAAAGTACACATACAAGCAAGTTCAAGAAAGGCCAGCTGGTGCTTAGTCACATGTTCTCGTATAGTTACAATATCAGCCCTATTTACTGAAAAGCTGGAACTACAGCTTATAGACGACATAAGTAAATTAAACATTCAATTATTTGCCTGCTCTAACTTGCAATTATCTACAGCATTAAAAACTAAAACAAAGCAAGAAGATCTTTGAGGCTATCCGTGTAAATCACCGCAACGATCCATAACCAGCCCACAAATACAATTGAAACAAAAACGAAATGAGATGAGAAGAAGTAAAAGAAGAATCAGAAAAAGCACATGCCTGCCTGCTGGACAAACCATCATTATTCGAATTTTGATCCTATTAAACTGTCCCGATGCCATCAAATGCAAAAGAGAGGGAAAAAAAGAAGGCAAGGAATGAGAAAAATGAACGAAATCCACACGCTTCCATTGTACCGTTAACAAACAACATGCCGACTGATTGACAAACAAATTAAAACGACGTCCCCAACTGTTCCCTTGTCCTCTGACTGATCGATCCAATCTCCTGCATCGACTGCATGTCTTCCAGGACTTCGTTGAAGGTATCGATGATTCCTTTCGTGACCCGAGTCCGGTTCCATTCGCCGCGCATTCGCCAGATGTAGTCCATCAAACTAGTGTTGATCTGCTCCAGTTGTTCTACTGAACAGCCACTTGTCCGGTGGGTGAGTTGCTCGTGGAGTTTTTCGATGTAATCATTGTCCAGTACCAGTTTCGGGGACAGGTCCTCGTTGTTCAGCAGAGACTGGAGATTGGTCGACACATGAGGTGGTTGCTTGGACGGGGCATCAAAGAGAGGAACAGGTGGTTGCTGCTTTGGCTGGGATTGATTGCCGTTTGGTGGGCTGGGTTGGGAATTTGGGTATTCGGCGGTCGATAGGGATTCGTGCGGTTGTGGGGAGGGCTGGCTGCCTGCGCCTTGTTGAGTATCAGGAAGATGTTCCTCTTGTGATACTCGGTCGGGATACTGAGTCAGATCAGGATATTCGTGCCTCAAGCTGTGACCAGGCATAGGGCTTTGAGTATGCTGCTGGGGCACGGATGACTGTTCCGAAGACTTCTTTTCTGAGGTCTGGGTAGTGGACGCTTCATTGGTATAGTCATTAGGTTGAGATCCCGGTGCCATCGGAGTCATGGGCCCCTTTTGCGAGAAGCTCGACAGGCCCGACTCTCGCCGAATCTGCTGCGAAGGTGCTGTATGTGAGTAGGGCGGTCTGGGCTGTGCTGACGGTCCGAAAGAGCTATTCTGCGTCTCTTTCTCTCCTGGGTGGTCTCCGGAATTCGTCATGTAGACATCCCCGTTCCCATCCTCTCGAGATAGGTGTGAATCGTTATTCGTATTGGCCTGGGTATGGACTTCATTGAGATCTGAACCCCCGCCTTGATGATCGCCATTAGTCAGGAAGCTCCATGGTGGTCGCGTGGGTGTAACTGGTTGAGGAGGCATGTTCTGATGGCCATTTGCAAACGATTCCCCAATTACAACAGGACCAGTGGACTGTCCCGACTCAGTATTTCCATGAGGAACATTGGTTTCAGCTCCATGACGTCCGGCTTTTTCTTCTTCCTCAGCCCTTCTCGCCTTTTCCAATGCGGCTTTCTCTCTCTCCAACTCACGAAGATAGACATTCTCACATTCAGCGACGAGTGCCGGCTCAGTCTGATCAATGTTTGCAATGTCTACCTCGACGTTGGACAGGAGTTCGTTCGCTCTCAACAACCGCTCTTGATCTTCAAGTTGACGGGCGTCCTTAGCTAGTCGCTTTATGTCTGCCAAAAAGTCGCACGGTCGCTTGTAATATCCATTGGAAAGGCGCTTTTCGATAGTTACAATCTCCATATTGTAGAAGAATTTGCCTGTGGCAACCTCCCGAAGACCAGCGACCCCATGCTTATCGTAGGCCTTCTCATACGGTCGGTAAATCTCCTGTTGTTCTATCGGTAGGTCACTTGTTAAAACATTCGGGTCGTCCTCTTCCCACAAATAACGGAGTTGCGACTCATCAATAGGTCCAGATCGGAACCGTTTGTATTTCTTAATCTGGTCCATGATCGGCTGGATCCGGATTTTAAGAAGATTCAGTGTCTGGCGGTCTTTCTTCTTCTGAGCCTTGAGCTGCTCCTTCGTAGGCGGTGTCGGTGGCTTCTCCGGTGGAGGAGGCGCAATTTCCAGTTGTTCAAGCTGTCTTGGCTTGCGGTTCTCAGGGTCGGGGAATTCCGATGGTGAGGTCCTTATGTATTCAATTAACCTGGAAAAGAATTCGTGACGCGCATCATGATCTGGAGGTGTCAGGTCACAGAGGTTTTTCTTTGAGAACCCAAACAAATTCTTCAGCAGCGTGGCGTCCACCTCTTCACCCGCTAACTCCAATACACCAAAGAGCAACACTGGATCGGTCGGAGGAATTGACCGCAAAAGGCCAAGGAAAGTTGACAATACCGCAGGTCCTACAGTCTCGTACCAACTCTGGATATTCGGAATGTAAATCACGCTTGGCTTATGCCTCCTAACCTCCGCGAAAAGCTGGATGACAGTCGCTTCGGGTGACCGGGTTGAGTCACTGAGGAGAGTTGGAAGATCAAATGCTTGAACGTGAAATCCTTCAAAGTGATGCAAAACAGCAGCTGCGAGGTACTGTTGACCCATTCCTTGACTTCCTCGAAGGAGCACACGAGGCCGGAACACTCGCGACCTGTCAAATTCCTGCTGCATCTGTTCGCGCTTAAAGTTCCCTGAATTCTCTGGCTCTTCAAATTGCGCTTCTTCCAACGCCGTGAGTCTTTTCCTGTGCGGGAGAATCTCAGACAGCAATTCTTTGATTTCAGCGAGTGGCCGCCGTAGCAAAGGCTCAACGGCTTTTGGTAGGGGAGAAGCTCCGGAAGAAGTGGCTCGTTCAGATGAGGGAACCATTTTGGTGATCGCCAACATAAAATCTTTCGGTGTGACATCAATCTTCTTTGGATCTATAAGCAGCTTTTTATCTGACTTGTAGATCTGAGGGTACCTTCTCTGCACAGCGTTAAGTGCTGCTTCTGTACAGAGTGCCCGCAAGTCCGCACCTCCATAGCCTTTCGTAATATCAGCCAGCTCATCCTTGATATTGTCCGGAAGAGGGGGGTCCCATCCTCTCGTGTGGATATCTAGGATTGCACGGCGACCTTCGATATTCGGCAGGGGGAAGTAGAATTCACGGTCAAAGCGTCCAGGACGACGAAGAGCCGGGTCCACAGAGTCAGGACGGTTAGTAGCACCAATAACAATTACTTGGCCACGACCATCCATGCCATCCATCAAAGCCAACAAAGTCGAGACGATTGATGCATGGATCTGCTCTTGCTTGCTCGATCGAACCGGGGCCAGCCCTAAAGTAAATCAGTCATTTCGTCCTGGAAAGGAGGTAGGCATCTGTACGTACCGTCGATCTCATCAAAGAAGATAATGCTAGGCTGAGTTTTGCGGGCTTCATCAAAGAGTAACCGAAGCTGCCTTTCCGCCTCACCAACCCATTTGCTCAATGCATCTGCGCCCTTCCTCATATAGAAGGTAACTTTGCGGCCTTCAGAACTGACGCTATTCGCCAAAGCCCGAGCCAACAAGGTTTTACCTGTTCCAGGAGGCCCATGAAACAAAACACCCCTTGGAGGAACAATGTGGAACCGTTGAAAAATTTCCGGATAGAGCAGCGGAAGCGATACCATCTCTTTTAGCTGATCGATATGGCCTTGTAACCCTCCAACACCATCGAAGTTGACATTCGTATCAACACCGAGCGGATCAGCATCAGCAAGAGTCTGCTTGTCTTTAACCTTCCCGAGATTTGCAGGGGTCCCTGAGAGTCCTTGGGCGGCATCAGCTCCATGAGTCTGAGCAGCCGAAAGATGACCCATACCTGGAGGGAAGGCAGATAATGAGCCGGCACCCTTTGGATGTTGCATGCCTTCATCGTCGCTACTATCACTGTCTACTCCCCCGGTAGCAGCTGGTGCTCCAGGGGGTCCAAGGATAGCCGATGGTCCACCACCTCCAAAAGGTCCATACGTTGGGAAAAGTGTCCGCTGCCAACTATTTCCTCCGCGACCACGTCGTGAGGGAGATTCAGTGATCTCATTCTCAGCTTCTTCATTAGCCAAAAGGAGGTCTGGTCGGATAATCCTGTAGTCGACGTCTTTCCGGCTGCGGCGAGGTTTCTCGTATACGATTTCCGGTTGTAGTCTCCGACGAGACCGACTTCCCTTGAGATCCTCTAGCTCCTCAGCAAGCTCCTCAGCAATATCGCCACCTGCTTCGGACTGCGCTCCAGAACGAGGCGGCCGCCTGCGCAGGTTAGGACGGCGAGGACCGGCACTATCATCCTCCTCTTCACGAGCTTGGCTTCCTTTGCGCGGGCTAGGACCAGCTGCTTCGGATTCGGACATCTCATCCTCATCATTAGAGTCTTCATCTTCAGGTTCGAAGTCGCTCTCCTCATCTTGTTTGCGCTGAGAACTCTTAGGTGGCTTCTTGCGACCGGAACGACGGGTGCGCGGACCTTCTTCCTCTGCATCTGGTTGAGCTTCGTCTTCAGTTTGCTGGTTCCTGGAGGGTCTACTCCTTCTCCTGGTTACCGGGCCTTCATCGTCCTCGTCTTCCTCATTATCTGCCTCATCAGCATTTGCATTCTCATCTTTCGCATCGCCGTTCTCCGACTCGGGAACAAATCCTTCCTCTTCCGGTTGGTCGCCGTCCTCAGGCTCACCTTGCGGGTCACTTTCCATAATCTCAAGTTGAGAGCCCTTGACCCCCATTGTGGTCTCATTGAATGCCTCTACCTCCTCATATTGCTCCATTTCCACATCTTCTTCCTCGACATTGGCGAGTTTTGAGGAGGCACGGGTATGTCGCGATGAACGAGGTCTTTTTGCGGCAGTACCGTCAGGACTGTGAGTACCGCGTTCCGACGAGGCGCGCGTGCGTCTAGTAGACTGCCTTCTGGTAGGCAATGGATCGGATGGTACTTGGCTTAAAAGGTCTGGGCGAATTTTCAGAGTAAGGATCTGATTTCGGGTTCGTGGCCTTGTGGGTTGGTATTGACCGGCTTCGACTTCTTCGGCATCCTCTTCCCTATCATTCTCTTCCTCATCCTCATCTTCGGCGCCTTCACTGCTTGCATCCACATTATACGTCGGTCGGTTCAAAGCGGCCCTTCT
Source organism: Aspergillus sclerotialis (assembly GCA_003589665.1). Classification (NCBI taxonomy): domain Eukaryota; kingdom Fungi; phylum Ascomycota; class Eurotiomycetes; order Eurotiales; family Aspergillaceae; genus Aspergillus; species Aspergillus sclerotialis. The sequence goes on from MVGC01000048.1 coordinate 54,895, forward strand.
GGCACGTCTTCCGCTCGCATTAGTCGCCGCAAGAGGATCGTCCGTCTCCTCCGAATCAGGAGCAGACAATTCATCCGATTCGCTTAGGGATTCATCATCAGAGATCACATCGTCGTCATTCGAGTATTTACGACGCTGCTTCTTTTTCGCGGGTTCCTTCTTCTTGCTTTTAGACTTAGCGGTGGACTTGCGTGAGCGGCGCGGATGCGGATGATCGCTGTAGTCGTCATCGCTGGAGTCGGACTTGTTCGCAATCTCCTCGATTGAACGCTTCGGTAGAGGCATGGCGAACGAATCTCGACGGAAGGGATTGCAGTAAGGGTATCTTCACGATCAACGCGGAGTTAGACAACAAGATTAAAACAAAAGCAGGGTATGAAAGTAAAGCAAAAGTCAAGAGAAAGGCAAGTGGAAAGGAGGACAATTTTATAGTAATGAAAGAGCAACACAAGTTGAAGGCCGGGGCATGAATAGGACCTACCCAAGTAACAGGGAATGTGGTGAATAGACCAACACAATAACCCAAACAGACACCCTTTCACTCGATCAATAATAGTATTACGTCGCTCATGAATGGCGCTGAATACCTAATTAGAACAATAATCAAGCATAGGTAATGTTGGCCAAAAGCGCAAAAAGGCGTAGGTCGTCTCGGTGAGCGAAGCAGTGAATACCTCAGGCCGACGCGTCTAACTCAGCCAATAATCCAATAGGCTTAATTGAGAAGAACCCCCGACAAAAAAGAATCAGGGAAACAAATTCACCTGCCAACCGGAGAAAGAGGGAAAAAAAACCAACGAGCGAGGGACATGGGACAGGCGGGAAGACTAGTGACAGAGAGGAACCAGACAAGACAGACCTCAGCGAGGAGCAGCAAAGCAAGACTTCAGGGCCATCCATAATTGGGCACCAGCCACACCAACCCCAGCCTCACTAGTCCCGATCGGGTTAGAGCCATCCACCCTATTGAACTTCCAAAAGGACAACCACGTCTGCTGCTTGCTGCTTCCCCCTCAACTGTTCCCCGTCCAGGTCAGCATCAAACTCATCGTTCGTAGCATTTGATTATCAAAATCATCATTTCCAGCCGAATTTCACATTATATCAGCTAGTTTTGGGGGAAATCACCCTGGAGGCTACCGCTGACGGAGGGAACAGAAAACGGTGTCAGGAGCATTGAAGCTCGTGTGGAGTTGGGAGAAGAAAAGAAAAACAAGTAGCTCAAATCGCTTTTCGCTGGCAGTTCGTCATGGCCGATTTCCTTTGGATTTGGAGTTCTTGATATCATGTGATGCTGACTCAGCCATCTGCCACAGTCTGCCCACCAGTAGTAGTATTCCTAACTAGCTAGCTCTTACTCGGTCTATTCAGTCCAGATAATTCGATTAATTCTATTCAAAATGCTCTCTAGATCTACAATATCCTCATCGCGTTTCCTTTTTCGATCTCTTCCGCACGCCTCGAGGTCGAGGCCATTCACCTCCTCGCGCACCCAGCTCAACTCCCCCCAAACCCCATCAAACCAACCCAGTTCTTTCAGAGAAGGCGTATGTATTTCAATCTTCCTACCTACACACATATATACCCCATTCTCTCTCTCTATATATATATGTCTTGATATTAACTTAATCAGCTGTCTCGCTACAAAATCCTAGTAGGCCCCTTCTCCAAAGTCTTCCTAGGCGCTATCTTCACCTACCAAGTCATATACTGGTGCTGGCTGAAACTAGAGATGAGCGAGGAGAAGTTTGAGAAGAATAGTAAGTTATCCTTATCGTTCTATTGGTTTATTTTTCTAGCTCCATTGAGATGGTGGTGCTGATTTGCGCAGAAGAAGTTGCGGCATTAGAGGGGAAGGCGAGGGAGTTGACGAGGTTACAACAGAAATGATTATCATTAGTCTAGACCTGGAATGCTTTGTTTATTGTTTTAGGGCGGTACATGTATTATCTGTCTGTGTACGATGTTTTCGTAATTGCATGGTGGCTACTGTATAGTGACTTGGAATATAAATCTCATTAATTCATTAGGCTTTTAATATACGGACAATGCTTCCCTATAATTAATAATATATAATTATTTCCCCAATTAACATCAACTATACTGCACACAAGCTTCGGCAGGTGGAAGCCCTCGCGTACAACATTCGCAGACAGGATGATTGCAGAATATACACTGCGCCACGTTTGTAGTGTAGAGTGGACCTTGATTACACTGACACTATTCCAGTGGTTAGCTATACCGTCAGCGATAATCAAATAAGCAAAGGGGAACTAACGCAGTAAACGAAGTCCTGGAACTGGGTCGGTGTGTCGTCTTTTGTTAAAAGCGAACTAGCCGAGAGGGCCATCTGAAACTGTTCTTGCATAGTTTCATATGATGGATCTTGTTTTGACCTGCCTTTCCTCTTCTTCTTCCTTCCGGCACTCGGCGCTTGCTGCTGCTGGCCGAAAGAAAAGGATGAGGGATCTACTGCTGAAGCGGCAGCCTTTCGTTTCCGTGGATTCCTGGGTACTCGAGGTGCCGGAAGATTCTGTACACGTTCTTCAGTTTGACTAACCTCACCCGATAGCCCCGGGTTATGGGGACAGCTATCCCCATCGTCACTGTCTTCATGAGCACAAGACTCATCAGCTGTCTTCGAATTCTTCGAATTCTCCATCTCCAACCGTTCCTCTTCCTCTCGCTGCTCCCTCTTCGTCAAATGCCCTGAAACCGGCAACCAATCATCATCAACCCTTTGTCCATACTTGAAATGCTTGAAATCAATATGATCAAACCTCTCATTCTGCCTCTCCTTCCCACTACTCTGCATAGTTATAATCTTCCGACAAAACCCACACCAATACTGTGACTGTCCCTGGCGACCTATCCGATTGCTCGATAAGAACTCCCGCGTTTTATTCTGATCAATATCATGTTCGGTCTGGAGGTGGTTCACGTAGTCGCTCTGCCGCATAAATAAACGGCAACATTGACGGTTACCTGCTGGGTCGGGAAGATCGCAGCGCCAGCTTTCGTGCTGAAAATGGTCCTCGTTCTCGTGGCACTTCCAGTCGATTTTCTTGCCGAATTTCTTGTCGCAGTTCATGTAAGTGCAGGCATAGGGTTTCTCATGGTTCTTTCGGTGTTTGCTGAATTTATATTAGCGAAAAGCTCAGAAGTAGGAAAGAGGTAAGTAGGTAGAGATATCGAAATGAAATAACACGTACTTCAAGTCACACTGTCGCCTCACCTGCCTCCCACAGTATTCACACTTAAACCAATCCTTCTTTTCTGGGCCCTCCTTCCGCTCCTGGCATTTAGGCTTCGCAGAAGTAGGTCCTTCCGAAGATTCAGGTAGGAGAGATAAAGCAGCTAAGAAGATCCGTCGAAGCACATGACTATTTCTATCCGAAGACCCAGCATGAGGTTCTCTGCCAACCCCCTCTGAATTCCATTGTTCACTTCTCCGCCGCCACCGTTGGCTACTTTTCATGCCCTTCGTCATGGCATTAATCATATTCTGCGCGGCCACCGTGGCGTCTACTTTCCTGTTCGAGGTATTTCCTTGTTGAGTGTTGTCAGGCACTTGGTCAAGAGATGGAGGGAGGTTGAGAGATTTTAGTGCTGGTAACTCGATAGGATTTGGGTGTGGTGGTATTGCTTGTTCCATAGGGCTTGGCTCGCGATGATTAGGATCGGTTTTGATCGGGTTCAGGGTTAGACCCTCGGACGTAGCCTCGGTATTGAATATGGTTTGGCTAGGGACGATTGAATGACTAGGGGCGACTGAATTGCAAATCTCCTGCTGGGAAGTCGTAGGCACATCGGGCTCAGGGATAGACTGGAAGGCCAGTTCAGCCTGAGCGAATAAATCGGCGGCTGATAAAGTCGACTGATGCGGTTTCATATATTTCTCGTACCATTCCCGGGATCTAGTAAGCTGTCAATGCATCACCCAGTAAAAGAACAATGTAACTAGTCTCACTTTTTCAGCAATTCATCCGCATCCTCACCACTATGCATACGGATAAGATGTTGGCGAAAATTGTCAAGCCGGGGCCATCTCTTATTCCGTCGAGGACAGTTCTGCCCAAAGCATAGGTATAACACCTTCGGCCCCCGTTCAGGCTCTTGTTTATGGACGCATTTCTTATGTCGTGAAAGGTCATTAAGGGTCCCAAAGCCTTCTGTCCGAGTACAGGTCTCCACATCACACTTGTACAGCTTCTTATGTCTTGCTTCATGTTTCCTGTGGCAATTAGATAATGCGTTAGTTATGACCGGTATCTTAGAACACACCTCTTGTCAGATGGACACTTCCCAGTCCACTTACAACCCGGAAAATCACACTTCACCTCCGGGCAAGGAAGAGACGAAGAGTCCAGCATTTCAGAGTTGGGAAGTTCATCATTATATTGGAATGTGTTCTGGTCCAAGGTCGATACTTCCACGTGCTCAGGTTCAAGCTCAGTTGGCGCAGGCTGAGAACCGTAAGTGGAGTCGGCGAAGGATGTAGCCACCGAGCTAGCCGTGCCTTTGCTGCCATACCCTGAGTCCGGGGAATGGAAATTGTACTTGCCGTTATACTCGGAAGACGGGCTGTATTGGGAATTCGAATATCTGCCATCGATACAAGCCGGCTGAATTTTATTGAATTGAGGACAGGGCAAGGCGGGGGTGTGAGTGGCGAGTCGAAGTGGATTCCATACGTCGTCGGTATCTGATATCCGCATAGTATGAGAGGGAGGATAGTCAGGGTGTCGAGAACTTGTTGAAGGAGTCGGGTAGCTGTAGCTATGATATGATGGCCAGGCGTGGGATCGAGAAGTGAAGGCTGAATCTGGCACAAATTGGAACCCAACCATGGAGGCCGGGTCTTCCAGTGTGACTTCCGAAGTCTTAACACTCTCTGCTGGGATTTCTGGCGCTACCCCGGTTTCCAAAATACACTGATAAGCATCGCTGGAGTAATCCCACTCGTTTTTACTAGGGATCAAGTACTGATGTGGCCAGATTTAATCAGCTCCTGGGCCAAGAACGTGCATAGTGAACTATTTTGAGACTGTAGGGGCGGGGAGAGGAGGGGGCATTGCTAGGGAGTCAGTCACCTACCGGCGTAGTCATCTTGAATCAGATGCCCAGGTGCCCTAATATTCATTCACCCGGGTTCAGAGTGTAACCAGCAACTTGTTGGGCCTAATTCTCATGACATGTGTGAGAAGCTTACTGGGGTTCGTGTTAGCCTGGTCATAAAACTAGGGCCGGACAGGGTAAATAACCGTTTCAGGAGGCACTAGCCAGCCATAACATTCTTATCCCGTGTCTTTTTACTTTTTATTCTAGAAATGTCTCTTGCGAAAAAAAGATGTGGCAAAAAATAGCAGTTTCCTGGAGAGATCGTGGCAAGTTGTCTCGTCAGGGAAAGAGGGAAAGATCCCCGGCGGGTAGCTGTCAGGATAGCTTAACCTTAAGAGAAAGCCAATCGAGGTAAATATGTCGCAGGCATCGACTCCACTACTACAATGGGATTGATCAGCACACCCGGATTCCTGGAAATGGCCATTAGCATAAGAGAACTTGCATACTGGGTGATTTTCTGTACAGAAGAAACCCCGGTCACCTGGGACCATTGATCTGATTGACCGGGGAGGGATCGGAAGCGCTGTAAGGGAGAATCAAAGTAATTATGATACATCACAAGTAAGGAGGGCGAGGATTGTTTGTACAGTACCTACTTGGTACTAGCATGTTGATGGCTGGGGAATAGTTTCAACTCAGGGCAATGGACACGAGCACCCCATCAAGCCAAGCCGCTAAGGGTGATTGCCATTTCACCCGGCTATCCTTTCGATCATCCAGCGAATAACTGTGCCGAATGAGCTGGCATCCTTGTCTAGGGCGAATGAGCCACCGAACGCCGTGTAACTCCCTCCTTCACCGACTCCAGGTTTGAAGGATTATTGATTCAAAATTGAGAAACAAAGTCAAAGTACGTACGTAAATTAGCTTAACCAATAGAGGCTAGTAGTCATATTTCGTTGGATTCCTTCGAAAATTGGTTTAGGGCGAAACCTTAGTGTAGGACAATCAACGCAATCAAATACTCCAATAATAGCCAAAAATTTGCAAAGTAAAACAAATACAATCTCAGTACATAGCAGCACGCAACTTATATTTGGGTATCATGGAAACCAAACGTCAAGGCAAAGCCAATGCAATCCATCCATGGTATAATCTTTACTCATTACATATAATTCGCCCCATTGCTAGCAAACGCTGTCCCCGAAGGATCATACGGCATCGTTTGTACTGGGGGATAGCTGTCCTCGGCTGTGGGCGATAGGTAGAGCTGTCCGTGTGGATCATAGGTCGGTGCCATTTCTGGAGGAGATAGTGTCAGTTGATATGGGTCTTGTAATAGTCCCATTTCCTGAGTTGCCACCCTGGGCCGTGGCACGGCGTTGAACGGGGGCGGATAAGTGACCGAGTTCTGGTGCATAGCTGTAAACTGGTGATGCCCTGATCCCAAGAAAGTAGGCTGTTGGGGCATATCATTGCAGCTATCCATCGACTCAGGTTCAGCAGACATAACACCATCTTCCACAGTTATCAAAGGAGGATATGTGGGGTCGAAAGGCGCCACTGATTTTTCTAGATTGTTATATTGTCCTTGCACGGCATTTAATTGCATCGCCGAGCCGTGGGTCGTTTCATCTTGATATGGTGTCAAATACGGCGCTTCGCGTGACTTCGCAACTGAACCGGTATGGACGTTTCCGACAAGACCAGCATCTGTATGAAGTGAGAAATCTCTCTCTTTCACGAGCGATAATACAGGCATGGCAATCTGCTCCATGTGCTTAGCCAAATGCACTGTAAGCTTCTTCCAGGTGGTGCAGATGTTGCCACAAAACCGACAAGGTTCTTCTTTCGGAGACCTGTCCGTATCATGCCGGCAACTTTCTACTAATTCCCAAAGCTTCTCAACTTCCCGTTCACGTCGGCTCTCTTCGCTCTGTACTTCAGGAGCAAGCGAATTGCCATTGGCCCCAGCTTTCTGGCCTTTCGATTTCGTCTTCTTGACCTTCGGATCCGGCATTTTATGCTCTCTCACCAGATGCTGCACGAAGTTGTCTTTTCGATAACAAGTATGGTGACATTCGGGGATCGTACATGTCCACCATTCTAAGTGTCTATGACGCTCGTTCTCATGTCGGACCCAGTCCGCTTTTCGCTTGAATGACTTGGGATCAGTACAGTCGGCGAAGGTGCAAGTGAATGGCTGCACATCTTCATGGACATGTTTAGTCCAATCTGATGGTTTTTGAAACTTCCTCACTTTGAAGCATATCGGGCATTCAAATTCGGCCGGTAGCCGTTTAACGGGGGGTAAGGGCACTCCGATTGGGAACTGCGCCGCTGTTACTGCGCCTTCGCTCAAACACTCCACATCATCGGCAACTTCAGCATCATCCTTCTCAGGTATATGGAATTGAGTAGGTGTCGTATCGGCTTTCTGTGCGCTTGTCTTAACCGGAGCTAGCATGGCATCACCTCCCTGAGCAAAGCAATATTTTCCAGACATACACTGATGCTTACTCGCAACGCGATTGTGGTTGGACTTGGTTTCAACAAGTACCTTATACCGACGAAGCTGCTCATTTGCGAAACGCTCAGTCAAAGCTGACCCAAGACGTGGATTCAACTGGGCAACTTGACCCCTGAAGCCTTCAAGCGTAGGCACAGGCAGGTTGGTCATGGGAAATTCCATTACAAATCCTTTATCATCAGTAATATCCTCATCTTCATCCTCATCCTCGCCTGCGTCATTCCCTGAGTCAAGTCGTTTCATTTTAGCGCCGTGGTTACGTGCCATAGAATGCCCAATATTTGCAACTGGAGGTCCACCCTGGTTAGTCATTAGGTCCATAAGGCTTGGTGTAGCCGGCCTTGGTATTTCACTTCTACTCCTCTGTTTTCGAGTTGCAATTCGAGGCATGGTTCCCCCAGTAGGGGATGCAGCACTAATGGAGCCTCTGCCACCAACAGCAGCCATTTGTCCTGTAATCGCAAGGACGGCATTACTCAGACTAGGAGACCTCTGATGGGATCTTCCTAGGCTCAGTTTCCGAGGACTTGGGAAACTATCTTTTCTTTCGGGACCATTCGTACCTTCTTCCTTAGGAAGATCATCTCCATGAGATTGGTTCAACGAAATTTGCGATAAATGGCGTTTCAAATTAGTCGCTGCTTTAGTGGGAAAGAATTTGCGGAGGCTATTACGTCTCTTTTTCTCGTCATCAAAGGACATATTCTCAAACGCTTCGGTCAAGTCCCGCGTACCCCATGTGGCAGAACGGGATGCAGTATCAATGTCCCGGGCACGTCGCTGGAATTCCACCATAGCTGCATTTGAGCTCTGGGGTTGCAACCTTGTTGTCTGCGGGGACGGGTCCTGAGCTGGGTCCTGCCAGGGACGAGCTCGAATGAACTGGCTAGGCAGTGGATCACTATCTTCGGTACTCTGGCGCACAGGTAAAGGAACATTCACTGGCACTGTTTCCTCATATCCCGCTTGGCCTATACTAGCAGGAGGGGATTCAGACCAGGACTCTGGTTCGCTGAAGTCTCCATTGCTGCTTTCGTAGAGCAGAACTCCAGGTCCGGGGATAGCGGAATCATTGAGCCGCAGTTTATGATTGAAATAATCTTGGTAATGTGATGGGTCGCCAGCGCTTTTTGCTCTGGGCCTGTTGCCTCTACGTTCTTCCCGACCTCGAATCGCTGGTGCCTCATCCCCCGCCTCGCTATTGGCCGCACTGACCGAAGCTGACCAATTTTGAATATCTGCATTTTTATCTTGTATCTGTCGCCAAACCTCCAGTTCATTCGGGCTAGGAACATAGACATCCGCTCTGGAGGCAGGGTCGACACCAGCAGATCCGGTTGTCGCATTGGGAACCCAAGAGCCATCGGCGGCTCTGTTGATAGGAGTGATTCCCGAACTCCATTCTTCATCCTCAGACTCACTAGAGGACTCATTGGCGCCGCCCGGCGAAAGATGGGCAGAAGATTGACTTGGCCGTCGCCCGGATGGGTAATAATCCCGATCCGGGGAGTCACCACGAGAGTAACTTTCCACCTTTACTATTGGGCTCCTTGCCCTTGCCGAATCGGGTTCCTGAACATTCAGACCATCGCTCCCAACACTGACATGTGGAGGCACATTATGCTGAGGAGATCCAAGTGCATTGTGAAGTGCTAGTTGAGCCTCCGACACTGTCGTAAACATATTCAAGTTTGTACCATCGGATCGTGGGCTTGGGTTGTGAGTCATGTCTGGGCTAAGTAGCTGGGAAGATTGCCGTCTCTTCTGACCGGATAAACCACCATTGGAAGTATTACCCGTAAACGCGGGCGGAGCCAACCCTTGCTGCCAGTTTCTCAGGCCAGAATCCAAGTCAACACCCAAGCCACCCAGTAAATCGTTATCATTTGGAGACGTATTGTTGCTCAAGTCGCTGAAGACATTTTCTGTGGGGCTCAAGAACTCCTGGCCTGAGCCCATATAACTAGGATTGTCCGAACTAATCACAGTGTCATCCATACCACGCGCAGAGCCACTGCTCATGAAGTCGGAGGGGGATGAAATAGCATCTGGAGTTGAGTGCTGGGTCGAACTCTGCCCAGACAGTGGGGTAATCCTAATAGCACCGGACTTGAAAGCGTCTTCTTCTGGATCGGACGGTGCCGAAAGATACGGGTCTTGGAAATTGGGGCCATGGGCAGTTGAGTCGCCTGGCGATTGATTCTGGATGCAATACGGCGATGCTGTCTGCATGATTCAGGGTAGCCGTAGAACAGACAAGCTAATTAGTCGCGGAGCTAATGGTGTGTCCGGGTCAAAGCGCCGTGGCTTGTGACCGTGGGGTTCCCTTCTAAACAGCACTGGGAGAGGATCAAAGCAAGCGAACCCGAAACTCCACGCCTAGAAATCCATCGACGGTGTAATTCAAAACCAAATAATATATGAATAACAGAAAAAAAAGACGGTGGTTAGATATTCAAAAACGGCAGCATTGAAAAATATATTCAATATGGGAGCGCGAAGTGGAGGTTAGAAGAAGGAAGGAACCGCCGCCGAAATAGGCTGACAATCGACAGAATGGCCGTAGAAGAAAGTGCAAAGAAACCAGACGACGAACTGAGTATGAGTGGGAATGAGGACTACTGTGGCTAGTGGGGGAGAGAGAGGTAGATAAAGAGGCTGGTGAGGTAGATCTAAAAGAAGGCCGAGGAAGGGGAGGATGCCTTGCTGAGCCACGATCAAAGTAAGGAAGAGAAGAGAAAAAGGAAGAGATACAGAGGAGAGAGAATGTGAGAGGGACAGAGAGAGAAGGAGGGAAAAGAAAAGCGACTACGACCGAACGAGTCGATGCGGCTGATGATCTGGAGGCTGATTTGAACCGCCGCGGGGTTTTCATTTGTTGCATTCCTCCTTCAACACTCTTACCCTAGTTAATACCTGGTATATTGTTTAGTCTATAATATCCTCTTAATTGGTTAGAATATCTATTTGTTCCCCTTCCCTCAGCCAGGAACAAACCCTATCCAAAAATCAAACTATTGAATTATTTAAGAAAAACTTCTAACGGCGAACCCGCGCCCGAACCGAACCACCAAGAGCCACCAACAACAGCGCCAAATGGAGATCGCAATCACTTCCTCTCCACCTCTCCACGTTGTTGCGCTTCGGGGATTTTCATTTGCCAGCTTGTCTCGGTACTGACCTGCTAGAACTTGCCCTCCAGCCCAATCGATTGTCGAAGTCTTCACCTTCCAAGCTCTTTCAGCCTTGTGAGGCTATGCAGAATTCATGCATTATCAGACTACTGTGTTCTTTCCTGTTATATCTCACCCTGTTTCTACTGTCATCGATGCTTTTGTGGCGCTCTGCCTACTGTATATTCAAGTAACTCCCCGTCGGAAGAAGTTCGTGGCTGTGTAGGTCTGATTTTGAATATCAAAACAAGCCTGTTCCCTATCGTTCTGATCCATCTGTTTTACTCTGACATCATGGATCCACTTGGCATGATCGGAGAAATACCCAGGTACCTATCTGATTCTCAGGTACATATGCATGAATGGCATTTTCAAAATGGGCAAGTCAACTCAACTCGGAAAGAGCTTCACAAAACAATACTTCGGTGATATTTCTCAATAGATAAACACCAAAAACAATATATTGACAATCAGTACAGTGTTGAAACATGAGAAAGTAATCGACTTGCTCAATATACAAATAGTATAGACTGCCCGCTGATGCCGCTGAAAGTACACGTCAAAGCAAACCAAATCACAAAGAAAACCGAAATCCATGTAGAGACATACACACAAACGAAGTTATAACCAAAAAGAATACACCCAAGCCACTCATGCCTTCACACCCTCCCCTTTTTCAGCAGGTACATCTGCATTCCCATTCTCCAATTTAGGAGACGAAGGATTAGATCCGGAACCTTCTTTCTTCGCCAGCTCCTCGAGTCGAGCAAGCACAACCGGTGAATCGGAATAGAGAACGGTCCCATACGAGTACACGCACCGGCTGGCTTTCTGCACATCATCCGCAAAGTCCTCATGTGCAGCTTCGCGGACGATCTGAGGGAAAGTTCTAAGGATCACATGACGAGCATTCCCACCGTTCTGTGCAGTACTACCGCCATCAGTAGCCCCGAACTCTTCCCATTCGTCGTTTGATTCGTCCTCGGCGCCTGGCGCAGGGAGAGTTGCTTGGACCAGTTCGCGCTCAACGCGGGCGAGTCTCCAGGTTTCGGCGGCTATCTTGACAATTTTTCTCACGCCGGTGAGGAGAGAGTCTAGTTGTTTAGGATCGGCAAAGTGTTTGATCTGGTTGATGATCTCGTCGACGATTACCGCTGCCACAACGTTGATGGATTGTTTCGCGTCTGATGCGGTATATGCTGCTTTCAAAGTCTGCTGACGCCAGAATGCTTCGCGGCGCACGGATTTGCGTCGGATATCCATCGATAGCATCTGGAAGAATGTGTCCGCCTTGTCGTATCTCCTGCCCAGGGTAAACAGGAAAGGCTGGAATATCCGGTAAGTGAGAGTCTTCGAAATGACATGCTGGACATAGGCTGATCGCAATTCGCGCGCCGACGGGGTGTTATCGAGGAAGGAGGGCAGCTCCGGTGGAATCTTGGAGAGAACGTCTTTGGGAGGGTCGATTGGAATGAATGCAAAATGCTCTTTAGACAAGGCGACAGTGAGACGAGAAAGCTGTGCGAAGGAGTCCAAACTAGAAATAAAACTCTTATCAGAAACAGAACACTTAAGAGCGTTACCGATATGTCATTCTTAAGAAATATAATATAGCCATCGATGAACGCATCCTCAATACCCCGGATGGATCACTTACAAGAATGAGTCGCCCTTCGTGTTTTTAAGATCTGTTGCTTCCCCGAGACTGTTGAGAGTCTTTCGGAGTCTATCACTTTCTTTGCCCAAGCTATTGATAGTGGTGCGCATATCGTCCACTGCCCGTTGAAGCTGTTGTTCCTTGATGACTCCATCCTCCTCCAGTTTCTCCTTCTCCCTCTCCGAATTAGACAATTCCTCGCATTTCTGCGAAATTTGCTTTTCCAGTTCTGCGCGCTCTTCCTCCCACTTCTTCTCTTTCTCGTCATAAGCTTTCAGAACATTTAGCTTTTCAGCCAGCACTCTAGCGGAGGCTTTGAGTTCCTCTTCATGCTCGCCTTTGACAGAGATCATCTCATTAGCGTGATATTGATGGGCCTCAGCGATTGACCTCGCATGTTCTTCGCGGACTGCTTCCAGCTCAGAACTTTGAGCAGCGACCTTTTCTTGAGCAGCGTTGAACGCAGCGTTGCAGCATTCCAATTCTGCGACTATAGCTTCAAGTTTCTCCTTTGTGGCCGTCAATTCAGCTTGTATCGTATCAAATTCTCCCTGGAGAGCATCGTAAGACTCCTGCATCTGCTTTTTCTCCGATTCATGATCTGCCTTTAGCGATTCCTGTTGGCCTAATAATTCCTTTTCACGGGCTTCCAAGGCTTCCGCTGCGGATTTCTCATCCTCGTTCTTGATCTCTTCAAAGAGCTCAGTCAATTCTTGCTTCTGGGAAGCTAGCGCCTCAGTATGTTCCTCCTTCACCTTATCTAACTCCTTCTCATGAGCTTCCTTCGTCTCCTGAATACTAGTATTCAACTTGGTAATTTGGTCCTCAAGGTCAGCCTTCGACTGCTTAAGCTCCTCATTAGACTTCTCCGACGCAGCCAACCCCTCTTCAAGATCTTTCTTCTTCTCCTGAAGATTCCCCAACTCCATACGAAGCTCGCTAACTGTATTCTTCAGCTCCGTCGATTCCTTCGCGCTCTCGTTAGCCGACTTTTGTATCTGCGACTGCAGGGCTTCGATATAAAAATTATTATTCATCAATGTCTGCGCATGTTGGTTCTCAACTTCTTTAAATTCGGCCTCGCGAGCCGACAGCTTACTTTGAGTGTTTTTGAATCCATGCAGCAATCGGTTGATATCAGGGATTGCATTCTGGATTCTCTGTAGGAGTTCAACGAGTTCTTGGTCGTTTTCGGGAGGTGAAATGGTTCCCTTGTCCAGACCATAGTTGTGGTTCAATGACAGTTCCCGAATGGCTTGGAATGATTGCGCGTAAGCAGGATCAACGTAGCCCTGAGGAACTGGGGGCATATTCGGCGGAGAAGGGTGACCCTGTGGGGGATACGCGGATACAGAGCCAGCGGCGCTCATGGCAGGAGATCGATGAGATGGTGGAATACTGCCTGCTCTCGATGGAGGCACACTAGGAACCGCCGGTGGTGCTGGCGGTGTCGCTGTAGGAGACATCATGTGCGGCATGTATGGATGGGCAAGCGGGCTGCTGACTTTTGGTATAGGAGACAGAGGCGTTGAGATGGGAGAAGCAGCCTTGGGCCCGGGGGAGTAATAGGGCCTTGAAATAGGAGATGCGGGTTTCGCGCCTGGTGAACCAGGTTTCACAACGGGGGACGAGAGCCTCGCAATGGGGGAAACGGGCTTCAGTGGAGGGGATGCGTAGTTGATAACCCCCGGCGAGCCAGGATAATAAGGTGAATAATAAGGTGGGGGACTTGCTATGTAGCGAATTTCTGATAGCGATGGTGATGGTAACGGGATTGCAGCCGGAGCTGGTGAGAAGAGCGGAGTCTGTGCTACTGCGACTGGAATCTGCTCTGGATGGGGTTCTTGGATACCAGGTCCGTTAGTCTTTTTCTCTTCTTGCTTCTCTTCAACAGTATGAGATGGCAGCGCCTGTTTTTCTAATTCCTCCTTGTTCGGCTCTGGTATTTCGGCATCGTCTTGAACATCATCCACAGTAGGTCGAGGGGGAGCTTGGTCCGGAGTTTGAGGTCGTACAGTTGTATCCCCTTCGGCTTCTTTTGTAGATGAAGTCTTTTCTTGGGACTCGAGAGCAGCAGAGTTTTGTTCAACAGTAGGTTGTTCTTCTGTAGAGTGTTTTTCTTCTTGTTCAAATGGCGTAGGACTCTGCTCAACACTAGGTTGATCTTGTGCACCAGGATGTTCTTCTTGCTCGAGAGACACAAGGTTTTGCTCACCAGTAGGTTGGCCTTGCGCAGGAGGTTTTTCTTGCTCAAGGGGCCCGGGTATCTGCTCAACGGGATCTTGTACAGTAGGTTCTTCTTTTTCGAGGGGAGGAGCGTTTTCTTCAGCAGTAACTTGCTCTTGGGTTGTCGGCTGTTCTTGTTGCTCGAGAGATGCAGGACTTTGCTCGGAAGCAGGCTGTTCTTGTGTTGTCGGCTGTTCTTCTTGTTCGAGAGGTGTAGGACTTTGCTCGGCAGCAGGCTGCTCTTGTACTGTCGCTTGTTCTTGAGGCCGTTGGTCCTCTTGTTGTTCCTGCTCTTGCTGGTCGGTAGGAAGAGTTTCTGTAGGAGGATTATGGTTCTCTGAAGCTTCCTGACTCTTCCCCTTTTTATTCTTCTGCTTGGTACCACCCTTGCCCTTTCCTTTCTTGCCTGTTGCCGCCCCCATTATGGTAGAGTGATGCGTGCCCAAGTTCGCCTAATGTGCTAAGACGTGTTTCGATAGGATTAATTCTGCAGTTGGATAAATTTCGATGTCAGCAAAAAATTGATTGGATAAGTTTAAGCTTGAAGGCGTACATCCGGAAGTACTTCGACAGGAAGCAAAGATATACTCGAGATAGTGAGGAATAGAATCAAGGGCCCAAGACGATGAGTCAGGAAGCCCAAGTAATTGACACGCAAAAATATGTATTCAAGTAAAAATGGCTAAATATAGTGGATGTCGAAGTTATTCGCACAAATAGCAACGATACACGATGAGAGAGCAACCAGTGTCATATGGCCTTTCAAGCAAGCGAACAAGTCAGGAAATCTTGGGCGGTATGGAGAATGATATCAATGGAAGAACCAAAAAGAAAAACGGCCAGACAAGTCTGTATCAGGTAGCATCAATCAGAAACCCTCGGTTCTCGACAATGTTGGACGAAGCGGAAGCGGACCGACCCGTAGAATTGATACCCATCAACCACCCAAACCAGAGCAACTTGATGCGAAAAAGAAACCAGTCTTGGACACACAGAAGCATGTAGGGCGAAAATTCTTCCATTTCCAACTGGGCCAAAACCGACGGGTCCTCGGTATTCAAGCGTTGGGCATCAAAGAAGCAAGTGGGGTGACAACACTAGAAAAGCAGATCGATGACATGTTCGGTCAGTATCCAAATCCATAGAATCTCAAATGAATTGGCATTCCCAGCCAATCCACTTTGATACATCATCCCTGATGGAGATCAGCCAGTGTGGATCGCAGCAACTTCAGTGAGGCGGCGGTAATAGTACATAATTGCGGTAAAGGCGGTCTGGTGACCGCCATCTGATAACATTTCGCAGAAGGCGAGAAGGAACTTCTACCTAATGCAGTTAGGGCATTCGAAGCATGTCAGAGAGGATCCGACCCATTAACGACAGGTTATGCGCATGGAATGACAGGAACAGAAGTGGTTGAGCTGACATTCGGAAAACAGGTGACTATGCACTAAACCATATTTGGAGGTCACGTGCTAGAAACTCACGATCAACCTCATTCGATCATCATCCGCAGGCGACGGTATCGTTCCCCTTCCTGCGGCCAATTGCCCCTTCCCACGCCATGTTTTCAGCCAGACGCTCAGTGGCTTCGGCCAGGAACTTTCTGCGGAATCAACAACCTCGACGATATGATTCTCATGCTGCTCACCATGCCCAGCCGGTGAACGAAAGCTTCGGCGTATGTTCCCCCTCACGATCCATTGAACCCCATTAGCGCACATCAATTCTCTCTCTATGGTCTGTGAAGACTAACATTTTTTGTTTTAATTATACAGCGCAGCTTTTACATCACAATGGGCACCTTCTTCGGCTCGTACGTCATTTACCGAATCTACAAGTCCAACACAGAATCCGGCAATGAGTCCTGGATCTCCAACCTCATTTCCAAGTGGACTCCTTCGGAGAAGGTGTTTGAGCAAAGAAATGCCCTCCACACTGTTGCAGTGGAAAAGGCTGCCCATGACCGTCACCTGTTCATGGCCCAGAGCCAGCGTGAGACTGTAGGAATAAGGAGCCCCGAGTATGTTGCCGCTTAGCTTCTATTGGAGGAATTGCAGAAACTGACATTTATTTCCCCTCTTCTAGACAACTTAACGCGAGTGGCCCATACAATGTCCCTGCTGGTGCTCTCGCCGATGTGAGCGCTGTTGCCGCCCATTACGAACGTGAGAACCAATTGGCGGAAGAGGCTCGTGTTGCTAGTATGAAGGACGGCAAGGTTGTCTCCCTTTATGACTAAATAAAATCGATTCGTCTTTTTTTGTGTTCGATTAATACCGGTGATAGACATGGGTAGGGAGATGGAAGGAAGGAATGTACATATTCGGGACAGTGGTCTCGTCAATTCAGTTTTGGTCTCGTTTGTTCACTTCAGTATGCTTCTGGTATTCTGGCTTGTCGAATTGTAAAGACAAGGTCTTCTATAGCAATCAACTATATACACGGAAGGGAATTAAGCATGGGTTTTATAGCAACTCATTGACAGCCGCTCCCAGACTCGGAAATATCTAAAACCACCCTACCAACACCCTCGGATTTAATATCAAGCTTCTCCTTCACATCAAACTGATTCCCGCTGATGCCTTTCAGTACAGTCAAAAACTCATCAACGCCTCCACCAACACCAAAATAAACCTTCTTGGCCGCAATTAAAGCTCGGCTTTTCACCGTTGGCGTCGTAGACCGACGCAACAACTCCAGCAGAGTTTCTGAAAAGATACCCAATGACGATGGAGAATAGATAGTCTCACTAGCCATGACCAAAGTCCTGCGGTTCCCTTCGCTATTTTCGCCTAAAACCAAATTGACAAATTCAGGCGACCATGCTCCCGAAATAAAAGCGACGGTGATTCCTCGCGTGCTCAAGTCTTTTACGAAACTGTCTAATAGCTCTGGCGTGATATCCAATTCCTCGTCCCCATCTTCCGCAGCAGATGGAGCATCCGCTGGTGTACTTTGACGAGAGACGATCTCATTCCACGTTAGAAGAAGATTCGGTAATGTAACAAGCCGAAGAACAGTAGAATTATAGTCCGCAAAAGTAAAATGTGTCCTCATCTTACTCAACCCAGACTCATTCTTCAACAGTAATTGCGCAAATAACGTAAGAGACGGGATGGCAGTTCCTGCGCCCAGCTAAATCACTCAGTCAACATAACTATAACAACCAACCCAAAACAAGTTAACCCAGCACATACCTCAATAACATGACGTTCCAAGTTAACATCAGCTTCAGCAAATCCCATCAAATCCTCATTGGCGACTAATCTGCCCAAATCCAATGCACACTCCCACGTCTTAAAGCCGCCTTCATAGACATTTGGCTTGAGATCACCTTCTTCAAGGCCAGCAATGAGTTCTTCATTGCTGTCTTGCTCGGTGCTATCCTCGGCCATAAGCTGAGTACGAACATCAAATATCTCACGACGAGCAAGTGTGATCTCCCTTCCGCTATCATTTTGAGGCTTAGTGATAGTGAGTCTGTTGTATGATAATTGAGATGGAAGGGTTGGTAACTGGGTCATTGTTAATCACATACATATAGACAACGGACAAGACATATAACTAAGAGAATAAGTCCTATCCTAGTGAATAAGGCTCGCATAAAGCCTTATACACCATGAGTATGAACAAAGGAAATGCAAAAGACACTCACCCATTCCCCAATCTCATGCGTTTTCGCTTCTATTAGCTCAGGAAGAGGGTTTCCAGCGCCCTCAGCAGAGGTAGTTTGCTCTTGTTCGTCATTAATTTCAGACTCATCAATGTCGATATCATCTCCAGAGAAGCCGAAACTGAATGTGGACGCCATCGCCAGAGCGGGATAATTAATTTTATCGACGACTTTTGGCGATTGGGGCAGGTTGTTTCAGAGTTATTTGGAGCTCAATTTGCTCTACGCACGATATTTTCAACCCTTAATAGAAAATGTAAGGAATGTAATCGCTACTTGGGCCGCTAGAATGAAAATATAGCAGCGCTCAAGAACTTGCGTTCGAAAGCGGACAGCCAGATGCAAAAATATATCGGCTAAATGTAGCGATATATAGATCGAACAATTGAGCTTCCAGACAGTGCCAATGTCCCAGTATTTTAAAGAGAGGGCCAATTGGATATTAAAGAGTTTTGAACAGAAAACTTCGTTTAATGGCAGATAGAATCTTGTAGTTCTCTTCATATCAAATATTTTGCATTGAAAAATACACACAATTGATGACTAATACGTATAATTATGCATAATTCATAAATGGCTACAATCCTTGAGCGAGAATGCATTGAAACTAAGGAAGGGAATTGAATGTGTGTCTGTTAAAAAAATATCACGTATAAAAGTGCATTGTACTCATAATGAATCCGTCCTCTATCGCCAAAACAAGAAAAGACGGCAAAAAAGAGCTCTATCGATAGGACATGATGTACCAGAAGTCCTCCATTTTAAAGTAAACCCAGATTAGCAAAGTGTATCATCTCTCATGCGCTTCCATTAATCACAGTTTGTGGAGAAGCGGCCTTTTTTAAAGCCTGAAGAGCATCTGCCTTCAGATCCTCAGCGTCTTCGATACCACAGCTCATGCGAACAAGATCATCAAAAACACCAGCAGCCTCACGTTGTTCCCTAGGAATACCGGCATGTGTCATGCTCGATGGAACCTCACATAAACTCTCCACACCACCCAAGCTCTCGGCCAAAGTAAAGATATTTGTATACTGGCAGAACCTGTTGGCGGCCTCTTGGCCGCCCTTAATGCGGAAGCTGAGCATTCCACCTCCCATACCATCACGGTGCTGCTTCAGGGCAATCTTGCGATGAGGATGAGAGTCAATACCTGGGTAATTCACAGAAATGACATCGGGGGAGGCCTCGAGGGCCAGGGC
Source organism: Aspergillus sclerotialis (assembly GCA_003589665.1). NCBI lineage: Eukaryota > Fungi > Ascomycota > Eurotiomycetes > Eurotiales > Aspergillaceae > Aspergillus > Aspergillus sclerotialis. The sequence goes on from MVGC01000048.1 coordinate 74,423, forward strand.
GACAGCAGTTGCGTTCCTGGATGCTTCCCGGGCACGCAGATGAAGAGTCTTGAGACCGCGGTGGGCGAGCCAGCAATCGAATGCAGACGGTACGGCTCCAATGGCGTTTTGAAGGAATGTGAGGCGGTCTTTCAGATCGTCGGAGTTGAAAGCCGCAACACCCATCAGAACATCCTGTGATACGGTCAGTTTGGGGAAACCAGGAGACACCAAGAATTACAGCATACAGAATGGCCATTAATGTACTTCGTAACAGAATGAACGACAATATCTGCGCCATGCTTCAACGGATTCTGGACATAAGGACTCATGAAGGTATTGTCGACAACGACCAGAATCCCGTGTCGGTGAGCAACTTCCGCGATCTTGGCAATGTCCACCATCCCGAGTGTCGGATTTGACGGGGTCTCAATCCAGACCAGCTTGGTATCGCTTGGGCGGATCAATTCCTCCACATCGAGTTCAATGCAGGGAGAGAAAGTCACATGGACGCCATGGGCCGAAGCAACCTTGGTGAAGTATCTGTGTGTCCCACCATATACATCTGAAACTGACACAACGTGCGAACCTGCTGCTAGGGATTGAAGGATGGTGGCGGTGGTTGCGGAGCCGGAGGAAAAGGCCAAGGCATATTTCGCTTGCTCGAGCGCTGCGACAGACTGTTCGAAATTATCTCTGAACACAGTCAGTCTCCATCCTAATGGTATTTGATACCACATCTAACTAACCTGTTAGGGTTCGAGCTGCGGGTATATTCGTAAGCGCCAATGGGTTTTCCGACGCTGGTTTGCGCAAAAGTGGTGGAAAGGGAGATCTGTATGCGACGTCAGTTGCGTCATCGAAGACTAACGCCAAAACATAAGAAAGCTCACAGGCTCAATGACAGCGCCTGTAACAGGATCATGAGGCGCACCAGCATGGACGGCTAAGGTGCCAAATTGGCGCTCTTCAGCGACTCCGTTGCCATTCTGGAGGGGTTGTGAGGGGAAATCCGAGTGTCCAGTCATCGTCGCGTATTGAATTCAAAGGTCACGGGAAAACGAAGCCGCAAAAAAAAAAAAATGTCAAGGGATATCAACGTAGAACTGGCTTGTTACTTTATCCGAATGTTGTAGGACAAGTTGGCAGTCTATATATATGCGGAATCACAGTCCGATTGCCAACCCAAGGATGATTGATTGGTAATATATAGTGCTCTGGAGAACCGGTGAGAATAAAAAGTAAACTTCGAGGGGAACGAGGAAGAGTTGGAGTCTTGGAATTTTGAGAGCGTTTTTCTTCGATTTTTTTTACGTACGATGAAGAACAATAGGGCATTGGATCTCCAAATGGTCCCCACCAGGCCGCCCTTTGATCAGTAGCAGTCTTGTCCGGTTGTAACCGAGTTCACCGTTTATCAGTCACTATATCTGAGAATTTCAATACATACATAGGCAGATAATCCATGTTTCTCATTAATAATGTTGATAATCATGATGTCTTTCGGCAGGAGCTATGCTTAGAATCATGGATTTCCAATCTTTTATGTGACTGTTACTATTATTATCTTGTGACGACATGGGAAACGGTGCATTAGTCAGCCCATGCATTGAAATTCACATGTATATAACTTTTATATGTAGTACAGTACCAAGTCCAATTCAAACGGTGTATCTCATTAGTTCGTATCCACTTCATTAGTTTCGTAGTGTATGCGGTTATCTTTTCCCCATTCAATCCGGAGGTCCATCACCACCATGATATAGGACCCAGACCGGCCATCTGCATCGAACCCTAGATCGGATTAGCGTCAAGGATCATTAACAATCGGGCTCCTCAAGCACGTACTATAATGGAGTATGGAGGTTTCCTCTCAATTGCAGATGCATCTCCAAGATCTGGAGCATTTGGTATTTGATCGTGCCATTCCTCTGTCTCCACCCTGAATCGAACAATTTCTCCAACATCGAAGTAGAATGTCGATCCATCTTCATTCTCCCAGATCCAAACTTGATCTGAGTAGTCGCTAAGATGAGTCAGCCACTGCTGGTGAAGGCCATAAGAAGAAGCAGCTTACAATCTGGCACCATCGAGAAGAAGATCTGGAGGCACAAGAATATCATTGAAGAACTCTACCCCAACTAGGTAACGTTAGTGATAAATTTTCAAATTTGGAATGCATGCATACTCTTAATTCCCTGCTCAGTACCACTAGATATCTTCCCAAGCATGATCTCTCCCTTAAACGGCCGGAAGACAATGAGGCGGAATTTAACTATCGGTAAATTAGTTTCAGTGCTCGATCTCAAATACACCAATAAACGGCAAAATGACTGAGAGCTCTCCCAAGCAATCATACCGTTTACATTGACGAGGCCTGTTCCATGACCGATCAAGCCGTCTGACGACTCTAGCAAGTCATAGAAGCTTACACATAGCCCAATCTTCTGTATGACCTTCGCATAGTTTAGTAAACAGCGAAAAATGCTATGTATTGGTTCTCATCATACTTTATTAGCATATTTTTCATTGATGTTATCCTCGATAGCAACTGCACTGAACTTGGAAAAGTCTTCCGGAGCGATCTGAATCAGATCTGAAAGGGTTGTCTGCAGAGATTAGCACAAGATACAAAATAACCCAGCAATATCTAAGCACTGACAAGGATGAACATGCTGAATTTAGTGACAATACACGAGGGAGAATGGTCTATCCAAATCGGGTCATATGTAAAAAGAAGAGAATGGAAAGCTAATTTCCATACTTGACAGATACTATAAGGAAATCAATCGTTAAAAGTAGGAAACCAGAGGTTAGAAAACCATGGCTGTTGAATTCCAACTTCTGCAATAAAACTGATGCTGATCTTCAGCCAATCGCAGTTGAAATTTTGGGCAAGCAGATGGTGATCACGTGAACCGGAACGGAACAACAGGGCAAGCAGAGGTTGACCGAGCTGCAACAAGTCTTCAAGATGGAGTAAGAATGGCGTTAGTCTTGTCACATTTTGAAGGTCGGCCGAGATCTTCTCATAATGACTCCCCAGGGCTTCTCTTTTCCTCCTCCTCCTCCCCCGCCCCCTCAAAATCAACAGCAATCAACCTACCCACCAGCTTCACAGTATGGTCAGAATTATGGCCAACGCGGTGGACGTGGAGGATACCAGCGGGGACGCGGTAGAGGATTTGGAAACAGAGGATGCAGTCGGGGTGGTCATTTCACAGCTTCAGATGCCTCTCACTCTCATCCATATTCTGCAAATGCCCCGTCTGTCAACTATGCGCAGATGAATTATGGATACGCAGCTCAACCGCTTCCTACTCACACTCCGGGCAGTATACCACCATCGCAATATGGCCAAACAGCATCACAGTATTCCCAGGTACAATCGCAGAACTTTCCCCCTCCACCAAATCCATCAGCCTTCACCTCGCAACCTTTTTCGCAGCCTGCCGCCCCTCATATGCCTCCCTCGCCGTACCAGCATCAGACGAGTTACGAGACAGCTTACAACCAACCAATGAATACACAGCATCTCACAACCTCATACTCTTCCCAGACAGCATCACTGTATCCTTCTACAATGCCTCCACACCAACAAGCGTCTCAACCCAACCATCCAGCGATGATGGGACCTCCTATGCGCTGGGGCTTCGAGAGCTCCGGAACTATGGGATCATTTGCTGGAAATCAGCATGGAACTACATGGGGCCCCTGGCCATTTAATCCTCATGGAAATCAAACACAAACCAATAAGCGGGACTATGGCTCAGCATTTGGAAAACCTCGATCGGTAGGGCCACGGGTCCCTGCACCTCCCCCCGTGCCTAGCTTCGGCAATCCTTTACCCTCCAAACCTCCACCTCCAGCCGACGCGGCACGGAAACCGAAGAAAAAGAAGAGAAAGCATAACCAACTTGGATTGACGCCGAAGGCCGAAGAACACGAATCAAGCGAGGAAGAGGATGATATGGATGAAGAATCGAAGTTGGCGGCAGGAAGTGGTGGTGCGGGAATGGCGCTTAAATTTACATACCGCGGAAAAACTTCTACGTTACAGTCACCAGCCGATATTGCTAAGTGGATTGAAGAGCGAAAGAATCGGTTCCCGACACAAGCTAGGATCGAAGAAAAGAAGAAAGCTATGGAGGAGGCGAAGAAAGCTCGTGAGGAGGCAGCTAAACAAAAGGAATTACAAAAACAGCAATCCAAACGGCAGCAGAAGGAGGACCAGAAGGCTTCACAAAATAAACCGCCTGACCCGGCAGATACCGCTGCGAAGGCGAAGAAGAAAGCTAAGAGGTTGCGGAAGAAACTCTTGAAGGAGGAGAAACGTCTAAGACAAGCTGAGGCTGAGGCTGAAGCATTACGAAACGGATCAACAGATAATACCAAGGAGGTGGCTACCGACCAGATCACGTCTAATCCTAACTCCAATGGTCAACAGGGTGTGATACAACCTCAGGCGTCACCAGGTTTAGATGTTGAGGCTAAACAAAATGATTTACACCCAACCATGAATGGAGTTTCGAACGCAGTTGACAGCACAGTTGCGCTGCCTACATCCGAAGAACCATCTAAACAAGGACCAGATGACGGAATGCATGTTGATAGCGATTCGGCTATACAATCTTCCGACCCAGAAAGCAGCGACTGGACCTCATCAAGTGGTTCCGATCTCTCCTCATCAGACTCTGAAGAAAGTGAGGACGATTCTGCACCTGAGGAACTAACTTCTCGCCGCGAGGGTCCGGAGCGGGTAGCACCGCCCCCTCGTGATCGTAAAAAGACGATATGTCGACACTTTGCTCGAACTGGGCGTTGTCTTCGCGGCGAAAAGTGCAGGTTTCTGCACGAGATCCCCGAAAAAGGGCCAAAGTCCAAGCCCGCAGAGAAGAAAGGGCGAAAAGGGCTTTTGCAGGCAGTAAGTTCTCTGGGTCTGTTTGTTTGGATTCTAATCGCTAACAACATATGTAGCTGCTTGATCGTCAAAGAGAGGATGAGGATCGGCGAGTCATGGAAGCAATTATGGTTCTTGGTGAGCAAGGAGCGTTGGAACCGACCGCCGAAAATGAATGATATGTACTATAGAACAATGGTCGATATTCATGGTATCGACATATGACATGCATGCATTACCCTACGCTTCTACGCCAAGGCGATGTATTAGGTACCTACCATAGGGTCATATGCCAAGGCCTTGTATTGATATGAGCGAAAATGCGAAGCTACTATGGCATTCTCGACTATTTATTCCCTTTCAGAACATAGATTACTCGAATCAAACCCCGAAAAGCTATCAAGATAAACATCGTAATCTCGTGTTTTCCTCCTATATACCCCTAGTATTTAACGAATAGAGATCCTTCTCAAATGCCCCCAACCAAGTTGACCCAACTCTCTATTTCACCTCCGCATACACCTCCAACGCATCATACAACTGCCCAAAAATACCCCCGTGCCAACTTCGCACTTCCTCCCATTCACTACCGGGCAGAGCCACGCTCAGCATACGCAGCCACGCACCAACAATCAAGTCCGCATAGCTAGCCTTTGTCCCGAGTAGGAAGGGGCCACTAGTGTCCCTCAAGAATAGTTTACCCAGACCACCCAGGGTATCCCGGAACGAAGCCTTCAGCTTCTCTCTTGCCTCACCAACCAAGGCAAAGTCGTCCCAGGAGGAAACACCCGCGCGGCGGACGAATTCCGCCTTAGCGGCCTCAGCAGTAGCCGGATCGAACGGAAAACCGTAAACGGCAAGCTGTACGTGCGCGCTAAAAGCCGCGTCGACGCTCATATTGAACTTGGCGTATTCAGGATAGTCGCTCTGGTTCGCCTCCGTCAATGGAATAAGTATATCCTGGTTGAAGGTGTAGTCGAGCGGCTGAGCGGGGAAAAGATCGCCAGCGCCCGAGTCAGGATACGTTTTCTGTAAGTAGACGGCGATGTCGAAGGTGTCGCCGACCAATGACTTGGTGGTGGGGTCATTGATGATAGGCAGAGTGTAGAAGTCGCTGCCGTCGGCGAATTTGCGAGACGCTGGTACTTTGAGACTCTTGCGGACTTCTGGAATGTCTGGTAATTGCACCCACGTGGTTGAGTATGGGAGACCTTTGAAGTTGAGCGCTAGTCGGCTTTTCCAGGGGTTTGCTGCGCAGCAGGTTTTCTCCGTTGGAGGACGCATGGCGATGTCGTAGAAGACGATAGAGTTGGTTGGAGTTTGGGTCGCCGACATGGTGGATGTAGAAAAGTGATAAGAAGGGTTTTGATCGTTGCGAAGAATTGATATAAGCAATTGGGGGTATTTATACTGTAGTTTGTATAGCTAGGTTGTCGCTGCTGAATTGATTTCCCTCTTCTTGACTTGATGCGGGGCAAATTCAAGTGATTCACGTTGACTCAGTGTGACAGATTGTTGATGATCAACTCCAGCCCGCATTTTATGCAGCACTGAGTTCGTCTAACTCCTCCGACCTACAGCACTGCCCCATTTGGAGCTTACCGAGGCCTTGAATATATGCCAGAAAAAATTGCCCTAATTCAGCTAATTCAGACAGGATTCCTAACTCTACGTCAGTTTAGATAAACCATACAGGATATAATCAGAGTTCCTAAGATGGCCTTTCAACAGAGACAATAAATCTTCAATTAAACTTCGTTTGTCCCAGCTCCCTTCAGCGCTTGTTGCTAGCTAAATATTAAGTTTCGGTGAAACCTGTGGCTGGGGATTCTTTGGGATGGAGGAAGCCCAGTTTAGCATGTCTAGTAAGGTGGGCAGATAGAGGAATGTGTCTGTTTCTCTAAAATGCAGACATACAGGCACCTTCCTGTTCGTTAGGATAGTTCCAAATTTGCTCGATCCTAAACTCGTAGGTATCTAGTGAGTCTTGCCAGTCGAATTCGACATCCGCGACGTTGGGTAAGATTCGACCAATCTTCTAGCAGTTTACGAGGTACGAGGCCCAAGAACCTAGCTAGCCATAGTTGCACCTTTTAGTTATCCAATGTGTAAGTTCTAGGAACAAGGATTCTGATGCAAGCCACGCGCGGATCTGTTGATTCTTGAAAGGGAAAGTTCGCTTATCAAGACAAGATCAGCATGTGGTGATTCGAACGACGGGCCATCGAAAAACACACATTGCACGATTCTCGTACGAGACGACATAATAAACCCCGCATTAAAAAATCTGGTGAAAGAGGTCCAGAATCCTTCGTCTCGTCTATTTCCACGTCGATACGATGTTGGTTTGCATCCCCTGGAAGTGGAAGAACATCTGGAGGTTGGATTTGCCCGCTTGGAAAACTAATCAGTGTAATAGTGCGTGTTTTGCTTTAATTATCGACAGGGCGGCAGCTAGAGATGGGGAAAGCCTCAACACGATCTCTGACCCCTCGTTCGAAAGATCTAAGAAGTCCCTATCCCGTAGATGCAGGATGACTCTTAGCTACCATTGTCGAAGATTTATTGTACGCGAAAGGGACGATTCAGAAAATAGGAAAGCGGTCACGGCTAATAATTTCCGGGGATTGGCTTTATAGATTCATGGCAATATATAGACATTAAACGAGACGTATATTGGATGGAATGCGAGACCTTAGGTGTGATGGGCCAGCAAAAGGTTGAAGAATCAAGTGACAAAACTCCCGACCCATGCCTGGGATTTTACCATGAAGGTGCTACAAGCCCTTATGTTGTGTTCGTGCTCCTTGTGGAGTGCAAGCGTCCAATTCAATGTGCTTTATCTTATGTTTTGGTGTAGTGTATGTCACCTGTATGCGGCGAATTGTTTCGCCACTGCGTAGAGCGAACTCCTGGAAATGGTCCCCAATAGTTCTTCCAAGCGCTTCAGAACTTTTAAAGTCGTAGAAGAGTCTGAGGCCTGTAAAATATTCGGCGTCATAGTAGATCCAAATTTTGTGAATCCTAAAGAGTCTAGCAGAAGATGCAAAGAAATGAAGTCGGTTCAGTCCAAAGTCTTGGGGAAATTGTCGGGTTGATAACTCGTGGCTCCATTACTGTATGGATTGTTCGCTATACTTGCATGTATGCTGTACACTGCATTGCTAGTATGATTTTTGTCTTTGACTTTGTGTACACTATCTATTATTGATTATGTATTAATATGTATTGGGTAAAAGTACAGCTAGTGCATTATCCTTCAGCTTAGCTCTATCTCTTGTCGCTCGTAAGCCTTTCCAAGCAAAATCTCAAATCTTTATTTTCTCTTTATTACTTCAAGATATGGAAAGTGCATATTCATCTATGTTTTCTTTAGATGAATGTTTCTTAAGAAGCGGCTGACTGAGAGCGTTGCAACTCCCGCATCGTTGATGATATACTCTTGCGTTGTACTTTTGGCCGAGGTATGTACATATGTATGGTGATAGCAATTGTCTTGCTCGACGAATCCGCCCAAGATGTACTTAGGGTTATAACGTTTAAACTTGCCCATAACATTAGAGTCGCGCTGCCTGGGCAGGCTAAGTCTTCGTCAATATTATAAAACTGAAAGGTGAGATTTTCCTCTTCGAGTAAACGTAATACATCGTCGTGGAGGCTTTGAAATATAGACTATTTTTTAACTGGCCCTAGCCTTTACGGGTTATGTTAGGTGCTCGAGTAACAGAATTCCTTAATGCTCAATTCCAGCGACATATAATAGCAGAGCAACTAAAGATATGTAGGAGATAACAAAAGGTAAAAAGAAAGGAGCAGCTTTTGTAATCTAGAGGCGGACATCGGGTTCTTAATACTAGAATTATGCTGTCCATACTATGCTCACCTTCATACTCGTTCAAACCACATCTCTACCTAGGTAAGTCTTGAGCAAAACTAGGAAGACAATCACTATATGCCTCAGGTATATAATGAC